>JAQGCH010000177.1:0-30068 GCA_034699485.1 Nanhermannia elegantula
GTTTTGGAATTGACTCAAATGAGAGACTGGAGAGCATGCAAATGACGAACACTAAAGAGTAGCTCATCGTTAAGCGCATTTTCTTTTATCAATTAAATCATAAGTTAATTTAAGCGAAAATATAGAAATATGGCTGATTCGGTTGCATTCAAAGATGCTCCCAGTTCTGCCTCTTCTGATGGGTAAATACATTACTATTTGATTAATACAATCAATATTTCATTTATAGTCTATATTCGTTATGAACTACACAATAGAATCAGTTTATTCACATTCAAAACTTATCTCTGTATGATTTTGTAGTGGAAGTAGTGATGACTTGTGCTATGAAATCGGTGTAGCATTTGATGTGGAGTCAGGCAGTCAAACACAAGATACACCACAATCACCAATATCTCCAAGAGCTGGTCAGAGAGTCAAGAGAGAGCGCACATTATCTCTTTCAAAATCTGCGAAGTCTGTCACCAAAACAGATACAGTATTAAGAACAAGACAGCGGACAATCTATACGGCAGGTCGTCCGCCATGGTATGACACTCAGGGACAGTCCATCGATTGCTTCGTTATCGGTTTGTCTGCATATTCATTGCTATATACAGTATATCAGATGTTGTGTTAGATTTGGATTTGAATTTTAAGAAAAGGAACTCAAAGTTTTTGTAAATTATTTACAAAGGAATATGCGGCGGATCTGCATCGGGAAAAACAACAGTTGCCCGAAAAATTATTGAAGCCCTGGATGTTCCGTGGGTTACATTGCTCAGTATGGACTCATTTTACAAAGTGTGTTAACCATACATTATTTTGCTCTTATATAATGTCAATGTATTTGAATTGAATTCTACTAAATATTAAAGGTATTGAACGAAGAGCAACACAAGTTGGCCCACGATAATGAGTACAACTTCGATCATCCCGACTCTTTTGACTTCGAACTTCTCATTGAAACTCTACGCAAACTAAAGGAAGGCAAACGAGTCGATATTCCTATTTATAATTTTGTTACACATTGTAGGGAGAAATCAACTGTAAGGTTCAATTAAAAGCAATAAAATGCAATAAAACTAATTAACATAAATATAGAAAACAATGTATGGCGCGAATGTCATCATTTGCGAAGGAATCCTGATTTTTGGACATAAAAAATTACTCGATATGATGGACATGAAAGTGTTCATCGATACAGACTCTGACATAAGACTTGTCAGGCGTTTGAGAAGAGACATAACTGATAGAGGACGTGATCTTGAAGGGGTTCTAAAGCAATACCACCAGTTTGTGAAGCCTATGTTTGACTTCTATATCGCTCCCTCTATGATTCACGCGGACCTCATAGTCCCGCGAGGCGGAGAAAATCAGGTGGCCATTGATCTGATCGTACAACACGTTCACACTCAGCTTCAGTCAAAAGGTCTCAAATTAAGGTATACCACAATTCTGGTCTCACTGTTATAAATAGCAATTTAATAGTAATTTTACTTTAGGTCCAAACTAATTAAGATCCATTCTGGTCAACCACTTCCTGATTCATTAAAGACATTACCGCTTACGACACAAATAAAAGGAATGCATACTTTCATTAGAAATAAAGAGACAACTCGTGATGAATTCATTTTTTATTCAAAAAGATTAATGCGTTTATTGATTGAATTCGCTCTTTCGTTAATGCCCTTCAAAGTATTGTATATTTAGTAGTTATTGATAATCGATTAGTTCAAAAATATTAATTTTTATGCAATTTCTCTCCTAAACAGGATGTTGTCGTTGAAACGACTCAAGGCGTAAGTTATAATGGAAAGAGAATTAATTGCAAAAGAATCTGTGGCGTATCAATACTTAGAGCAGGTTTTTAACACTTTTCTATCATATATTTTATTATTATAAGTAAAATAAATAAATATTTTAATAATTTTCAGGTGAAACTATGGAACAAGCGTTGTGCGATGTGCTTAAAGATGTTCGAATTGGCAAAATATTGATTCAGACAAATAGACAGACAGATGAACCCGAAGTAGGAATTATAGCTGTTATTCAAATAACTGCTTTGCGATTCAGGCATTTCATTAATAAATTGTTGTTTTCAGTTATATTACTTGAGATTACCAAAAGATATCAAAGATTATAAGATTATGTTAATGGACGCAACTGTGGCATCAGGTGCGGCAGCAATGATGGCCATTCGAGTACTACTTGGTATGTGTTTATGTGTTATTGTTCTTATTTGAGTAACAGTCGAATTATCACCAAATATGTTAATAATTGACACTTTAGATCATGACGTTCCTGAAGCCAATATCATTCTCTGTTCACTACTTATGGCTGTTTCAGGAGTTCATTCGATTGCTTACGCATTTCCAAAAGTTAAAGTAGTGACCACTCAAGTGGATCCTGAAGTGAGCGACAAATTCTATATTTTGCCCGGAATTGGTTTGTATTACTATTCACATCATTTTTTACGAATCTCTGAATAAAGTTATTTCTCTAAACAGGTAATTACGGCGACAGGTTTTTCGGTACTGAGGCACAGGAATATTAAATTCTGTGCTATCTATAAGTTAATGAATAATTAAGAGTTTATATGTTTATATGATTAAAATGAAACTTTTTATATTTATTACTAATTATTATCAAAAACGAAATATATATTAATAGAATGAATTGAATTCAATTTTTTAACTTAATGTAATACAGATGTAATACTGATGTAATACTAGTCAGTTCATTAGGTTTATTACAAACACTTATTAATTTTGTATTTATTTGACAAACAATTAAATAAAAGTATACCTGTAGTTGAGATAAACAATAATTTTTGAAAATATGTTGATTTTCTAAAAAAGTAATTATATTAGTTCTAAATATTTAAAGTATGATATATTTGTGCACTTAATGATATTGTTAATTATTTGGCAGAAACAAAAGCGTCAGATTTGGATTCGCTTACCGTAATTGTATATTATTTCAATTCATAGATATTCGCATAGCATTGACTGGTTAGCAGTTAACCCACAGTCAATGCATTCAATATATTCCAAATAGTTTTGAAGTCTAAATTACTAAAATCAAATTCTGGACACAATCTATTTTCTATAATTTTGTCTCAACACACTTTTGTGACGAAAGTTCTTATTGGTATTTAAAAAACAACTTCCATTTGCAATTCCACAGATAATGAACAGCTTAACACTTGATCTCAACTAATAATAGTCATAACTCTTAGCAATAATTAAAATCAGTATCAATTCGATTGACAGATAAAGACAAATATAAACAACTGTAAGATATGTAATATAGTGAATGAAAGCTATACACTAATGTCCATATGGGTCTCACGTTCAATCAGATGAAGATGACATTTAAGAAGATAAATAGTCTTTTTATCAATAAGATAACAAATAAAATTAGTTTAAGATTTTTTAATTATCAATACTTTATAACAAACATCGAAATATAATGAAATAAAACACTGAAATGCGATATTATTTAAGAAAGAAATATGAGTTTTATTTGTTTAGTTTAGTTCTTGGGCGCAACTCTTCATAGCACGGATGAAGAAATATGTAATTTTTCTTTTGTGGGTTATAATATTCATGACCTTTAGACCAGTCATAACTGACCGCATAAGCAAACACTTCTCCGCGCGCACTAAAGCAGGCTTTAGTAATCGGCTGTTCCAACTGTTCCGATGTCTTGAGTTTAGTTCTTGCGTCTTTGTCCCAAAAGCTAAACCTGCCGTCAGAGCCAACTGTGGCCAGAGTTCCGTGATGTGGATGAAAGGCTATGTCATTGACTGCGAATATATCTTGAAATCCATTATTAGTACCGTTAGATCGATGGCATTTGAATGTGAAGTTGTCTTTCGGGTTAATTGGGTTCACATATTGAATGGCAACCCGACCCTCAACACTACCCAAAGCAAAGCCAGAGGGTGGGTGTTGGGGCTTATCTTTATCAACAAATATAGAGACACATCTGTGTTGGTATTTAAGCGGCGATTCCAGTCGTTTAAACTCTTGTAAACCATTTTCAAGGGAATAGACAATAATGCCTCTGTTGGCAGTGCCCACCACTGCCATCGGGTAGTATACGTCAGCGCAATAACAACGCTCTGGAAGAGTGACTGTCATTCCCGGCTGAGGTGACCTCATGTCCCATAACTAGAGTTATAATTGGTTATAAATAATATAAATTTTGGTCATAAAGTAAATAAATATTAAACAAACTTTAATAGTCTTATCCCAAGAGCCAGTCATAAGACAGACATAATTATTAGCCTTAATGAAGTGGACTGTCTTGACGGGTGCGTCGTGTTGTGCCACTTGAATCGCTTGATTGCTATTCAAGTCCCACATCTTCACTGTCTTATCACAAGACGCGGAAAACACTTTCGTTCCGTCCTATCATTGGATCAATTGATTAAATACAGTATTAATTAAATAATAAAAATAATAGTGTTATGTGTTATAACAGACATCACTGTAGGCCACGTCCAGAACAGGTCCGGTATGTGTTTGTTGTGCTTTAGGAATGGTCTGCCATGAGTTGGCATTACCGGTGATTTCCCAACACCTGATCTGGTGATCCCACGAACCGGCGATCAAATAGTTTTGCTGAAGAGAGGGAGGACTGAAGCACAGGCTACTGATGGAGTCGTCCGGCGGTGACATCACTTCCCAGTCTTTCATAGGATTGTGTATTAATGGTTGCGATTGTGGTAATAATGCGTTCATTGAATTGTTTGTCGAAAACATTGAACTATTGGTTGAACCGAACATCGGTTGCGAGACATGAGAGACACCACCGCCTGAAGAACCAAAAAAACTCATTTTCTAGTGTTTTCTCTTTTGAGTTTGGCTTTAATTTGATTAAAACACGAGTTTTCGTCTAAATTCTATTATTTTAAGCTATTTTTTAATATTTAATTAATGTAATGATAACTAAATAGTAATCATATTAAACACGAATTGAATGCGTTTTGTTGTAAACAAACATTAATTCCAAAACTTATGTCAATTATTATTTGAGACGTTATTAATGAACACTAATTTTGGCAAAACTTTTAAAATAATTTCTATTAAAACTTTTATTGAACTATATTTTTAAAAATGCAAAAATTGTGAGAAATTAATACAGAATTAAATTTTAAGCTTTTGTTGTATACTAAGGAATGAGCGCTTCTATTGTTGAGCCGAACGCTCGAAATGTGAATTACAGGAAAACACCGTTTTATTGACAATAAATGTTAATCATTATTGAGAATTAACATAAATTGATGAAAATCTGATCTTTACTTAATGTGTGAAATGAATGATTGGTTTGTATTAATGATATTTTTAATACTTCACATACAGTACTTATAGAACACATAAAGCTATAAATACTAATGAATGCGAACAAATCAAACAAAATAAGGCGATTGTAGAGAAAGACGTTGAGTCCAATTATTGTTACCTAACACTAACCCAAAAATCCCCTATCATTTGGTTACTACATAAGTGTCCAAAAGGTTTTCGTGGTGGCACTTCTTTTCTTTAAATTATCTTTCAATTAAATCATAATTAATTAATGGAGTTATAGAATGAAATAATTAAATAAATAAGTTTTAATTTGATATATAACTCGACATATTTTGTTTAAATTTGAATTATTTAAAAATGTTTTAAATTTGAAATACAGACGTTATGTTAAAATATATAGTTTAAGTGGTTGGCAGTTTGTCGATAAGGTTTAACGGTATATTTGAGGCTATTCTATAATATAAAATGGACAAAATAGCAATCAATTTAACACATTTTAATTACATTTTTTCAATAATTAAATAACAAGTGAACAATAATTTTTTGAGAATAACACTTAATAGCTCTGTGCTGTCGAAAAGGCAAAGATATACCACCAAAAATTGCTTGACAAGGAACCTTATCGACAACACTGTAGCTACCTACCTACCTTCAGAGATTTTCTTCAATTTAGATGTAGGTCTGTCTGTCGTTTAAATTTAAAGAAATTTCATTTTTCCTAAGAAGGAAAGTCCGGGGAATGCAAATCAAATAGAGATTTCAAATTTATGGCACTTTGAAGTTAAATTTAAGGTAAGTTTTTCTATATTCTATATTTTGGCGCCTCCTTAACTTTTACTTATTTCATTTTTAAAAATTCATAATTAATTGCATTATTCTAAATAACTCCTGACGGGTGTGACCGATTGCTTCGAGTTATACCATGTTGGATTCAGTTCATCATAGTCAATAAATTGATACCACATTCGACCGGATCCGATCCGAACCTTGCCACGTCTGACTAACTCCCGACGGGGATCTGGTCGAGCGTGGTATTACAAATGATATTTAATTAAAACTTATTGGTTGGTGTGTCTGAAGGCCAAAATTTAGTAGATAGAGGAATAATATAAGAGCTTCTCTATTTTGCGATACCATACGAGATATAATGTATTACACCTATCGTTAGATTTGGGTCACATTCGGTAATACAGTATAAGCTCAGGTTCTTTAAAATTTGTAGATTTAATATTTAATTATTATATATTGTGAGAGCTTTCTTAAAAAAAATACTTTCACACAAAAGGGAATAATAATTATATCTTACCCTTTCTCATACATTTGTATAAATTATTAATTATATTACTATATAATTATGTGATCTGCGTGTAAAAAAGGAAAATTGAATGTTAAGTTATTGGAACTTTGATACAAAGCTGCACAGGTGTGTGCTATTGTCAAAGACCAACTATTTTTAATATTTAATAATGAGAGATATAGTCGAACATTTGTCTTCTCTTCGGTTTTGAATTTTGATTTTTATCTTTAACACACAATTTCGTATCTACGACTATCAGCTCAGTTTAAGTCAGCTCTCAATTATTTGACCACTAGTTGTATCAGTGATTTTAATAAACTACATTCTTAAGCTTGACTTAAAGTTAAGCATATCTTTGATTCGAATATTAGGACTTTCTCCTTATAAACTGATAAGTACTGAAAGAGATGATTCCCTTAACCTATCCTATTGTCTCAAATTAGTTATCATTTAAAGACTACAAGTAATAACACTTTGTCCCGTTCTCTGAGAAGAGATGCGATAAGTTTGAAACAGAATCACAAAATTAAGTGCTCGAGATATGGCTCTTCAAAAGCATGAGATGGAAATTTTTTAATCTATTTTACAAATGAAGCTTTTGTCAGAATATCAAACATTTATTTAAATAATGGCCTTATTATTGCACTCAAACAAATAGATCTGATTAATAGTTTGTTTACTTATTCATTGACTTCATTTATATTAATTTTGATATTAAGTTAATTATGTTTTAATATGTTTTTAATAGTTTTAAAAAGTTATTTCAACTTTGCATTCACTGACTCTGCACTGACTTTTAGAGAAATAGAATAAAAAGTGGAAGAATTTTCTATGAATTTACAGAATAGAATTCTTTGATTATAATTGAATGCAAAAAATTTGATTTTCTTAAATAAAATGAAACGAAATTTTTGTTATGATTTATAACTGCAGGTCCAGACTTATTAGGTCTCATTTAAATACTTGTTGTTTGAGAACCACATTTCAAATAGGAATTATTGTTTGATTATTTTCACCGATAAATAAAATATAAATAATTGAAACTTTTTTATACTTAAGGTTAGACTAATTTGATATAAACTTAAATATACAAAAGACCTGATTGTAATTTTTTATATGCAATTTGATTTGATTTGTTATTCTTGTATTAATAAACTTGAGACTATTCTATTATTTACTTTAGAGAATTATTATTAAAATCTAAACGGAAAGAATGCGATCATAAGAATGAACAGTAGAAGTAGTCACTATTTTATGCATATAAGCGCATGAGTTTATATTATATTGTGTGAAATTTTAACACACGATAATATACAACTATTGAATGATATCGATATATAACTCATGATATCGCATTAAATTGCGTCTCATTTATAAATAACATTCTTTTATATTTGATATGTTATAGTATCAGCTTTTGAACTCTTAAATTCTACGCATACTATCATTTCATTTTCTCATTTTAATCTAAAGTCCGGTTTAAATATTTATTTTGAATTTAAATTCTACTAAAAAGAAAAATTTGATTGATTTTTGGTTGAAAAGTGTTAGATTAAGTTAATGTTTAATATATTATCTTATAAATTGTTATATAAAATAAATAACTTATGAAAACAAAGTCGTATTGAGATAAAAGTCCAAAACTTTTACATTAGTTGCATGAGTTGCATAACTTTTACGACTATTGCATAATTTTTTTGTAAACTGTTAAACTTTATGATACAATTTATTAAATATTCAACATTTTTGATGTAGTACAAAATGCAAATAAAAGCTATGATTCTTTGTGAAGACTGAAAAACCTATTCTACTTGTATTCGGAGCAAAAGGTCTCTAATGAATGAATTAATCAAAGTGAATGAGAAAAATAGTAATTTTTAATTAGTTATCATTATATTCAAGATATATCAATACCGGTATTAGGAAACAACATGTGTTTAAATCCTATTAAGAGAAGTGATGCACAAACTGAGCTTGAGCTCGGCTGACGACTCGTGAGTTGAACTCAACAACCCCTTACCCAAAGAACCCTTAACTAAAGCTGAATCCTTGAGCTTGGTTTGTGTTCATATGAATAATACTACAAATCCTCTATATCAGGATTTTATAAACGAACTGCAAGATGGAAACCTTTGCTGTTTGGCATACATGTAAATTTATTTATACAACTTAACCTTCATTTATTCTGGATTTACTGTAATAGGCAAATAGCTAAGTTGAGGTAAGGCAATAGTGTAATACAATTATGCAATGCAGTGCACACCACTCTGTCCGTCTCGGTTTTTAGTCTTTTGGTTCATTTATGAGCCTCTCGTATATAAACTTACGATTAGAGAAAAATATAAGGACTGATCGGAATACTTTGCCTTATTTTAATCAAATATTTTATTTTACTTTTTAATGAATAATGAGTTAAATTATACATTAAAATTCTTTAAATTATTCATTTAAATAACATGGAAGTGCTAATGAACTTGAAACTATGTTTTATAAGTTTCAGAGTGCTGTAACCGCTGTAACCAAGGGGGTAAAGGTGACAAATGCTTCAAACGTCTCGGGATGTTTGGTCTAGCAGTTAAAAAATTTGAAAAATCATGGATTTTTCCTGTGTATGGCCCGCAACCAAAAATTATTATAGTCCACTGATTATAGTCCTGTTATATTTGAAGCTCGTGTATTCATTCTTATAATTTAGTTTAGAAATTCAAAGAAAACTCTTTCCGCCATTCTTGGAGTCCATCAATTAAATGGGCTTTAGTTCCGTTTAATACATTCAAATCTCAAATTATAAGCTTACGAGCAGTGGCGTAACCAGAAAACTTTGAATGAGAGGCATATTTAGTGATTTTTTACCTAAATTTGAACCTTTAATTCAATTAAAATTAATATTTAATGACATTTAAAATTAGGATTTACATAAATATTATTTTTCTGTTATTGTTAAACTTCTAAAAAATACAATGTAAAAAATAACTTCTATGAAATTTAATTTTAACTTGAGTTGAGGGGCCTGTGCCCCTATGATAGTTACGCCACTGCTTACGAGCACTCGGTATTTAGTGCATTATCTATTCATTATTTTTTGTTATTATTAAATGAATTGCATGTTTGAACACTTTCATTAATATATCAAATATGTTTGACTGTGCGTAGGCTTGCATTTCAAAATTTAATACAATGTTAATGCCATTGCGATTTGTTAATGCGATTAAATACAATTTTTATAACAGTAATCGAAGCTCCCGTTGCTTAGCAACTCATATAAATAAAACTCAGATATTATTCCGTGAAAACTTTTACGTACATTTTTAATTTTTCACTAAATACAAGACTGTAGGGCCCCAAAGATTTTTGAACAATTAAGTGTAGGTCTGTAGGAATTTTTAAAAATTACAATATTTTGAGGTTTTTCTATGTTTAGCCCTCCGAAAGCTGAAAATAACACAATTTAAAAATTAAAAATATACTTAAAACCAAAAAGTTACGCAGCAAAGGACACAATCGTTTTAAAATTTAAATGATTATAAATTAAAATAAAAGAAATTCTTTGAGTACTCTTCAAGTATCTAATGATAAATTTTTGTATTCATTAAGAATATTAACTTAAATAAAAAACATTCAATTAATTATTAAAATCTAATATTTATTGAGGTGTTTCATAATTGTGATTCAGTCTTGTTTTACAAAAGATTTGTTTTATTTGAGGCAAATATGAGATAATGTGTGCCATTCTTTGTCCAAATTTGAAACTTTTATGCAAAATGGATGCAAAAAATGTTATTTATATTAAAAAACTTGTAAAATGAATTTGTGCTCAAACTTGACGCTCGAATGTTGAATATGAGTGCTTATGAGCCTCAGAAGAGCTGAGAAAGAGTACGAATAGAAGTCAAACTTACGAAAGAAGTGCATATATTTGGCAATTAGTAAATGCCCTCCACTTTTGTAATACTTTGAGCGCAAACTCACAACTCATGAAATGCATTGAAATACGGCATCGAATGAATTGCTTTAGAGTTAGTCTGAATCAAGTCTTACTCTAACGTGTGGTCACTTTTGACTCTATTTCTAGTTATAAGAGAATCGGTTTTTCTCTCTCTTATACTAAAAGTGACGCGTTTTTGATCAAATCATTAATTACTAAACCGGTCTCTCATTAAAATCAATTAATAATTACTATAATTGAGAACTAATCAGAAATGACATCAAATACTAATGGAATGAATGGTGTGATGAATGGAAACTCCAAATCATCCATTCATGCAATTGATGAGCACTGGAGTAAAGCGACGGTAGTGTTGGGCTCTCAATGGGGTGACGAAGGAAAGGGCAAACTCGTCGACACACTCGCCATACACTCTGACCTGGTCTGCAGGTGTCAGGTATTCCTTCTCTTCATTCCTAACTTTTTATTTAATATATCATTAATTCACTCGTTTTTCTATTTTTTCAAATTATGTTTAATACGTTTGTGTTTTGAATTGAAAAAATATTAATTTATATCTCATTTTGTCATTTGTTGTCTTTCAATATATGAATATAAGGTTTAAGGCAAAAATGACTTTTCCTTTAATTCAATACTCTTGCAGACAATTGTCTTATTTTAAGCATAAGAAGGGTTTGCTCTTTGCGTATAAATGTTTGTAATATTACGTAATTATACTGTTTGTAAGTTATGTAAAATAATGAAAAATTAGTGAAATTGTTTATTTTCTTAATGATTACATTTAATATATTTTATTGATATAATTGATATTCGACTAACACAATGTCTCAATCAATTGAATAATAGTCATAATAATTATTATACCGTATGTCTGACAACAAGTTAATAAGCATTCAATCCGTGTATTCAATGAATTATATTATATCTTTTGAATGAAATGCTTAGTGTTTCGAAAATACACGTTCTTCTGGATCTAAAGTCACACAATTGCTAATATTTTGTTTTATTATTAGCAGAGTTGGGATTTATAAGCATTGAAAACCACTAAAATAATGATTAAAATTGGAAAATTTTATATATTTTAGTGCAAAACTTATTGATTACAACAAAAATTTCACTCGAAGTCAGTAGAGTACAGATTCCGTATTATAACTTTATCAACGAATGCTTTGCAAAACATTATTTTACAATCAGTTTTAAACCATTTTTTGCCGAATTGATTTACGTATTTTGAAAGCGATTCATGTTTTATTGAAAGGACATCTGTTAATTATTTTGATCACAATTTATAAAATTTAAAACCACTTTAACATAATGCGGATAACAGATACATCTCTATTATTTTTTTCTTGCAGTTTATGCAAAAGTTTTAACAATTAAGTGTAATAATAAATAAAATGAAAATAAGCATTAATTAAGAATTTTTAAGAAATAGGCAGATATACAAAATTATATAAAAGATAGGCATTTGCATAGGCAAATAGGCAAAAGTCCTAATCTGATTATTAGTGTACGTGTTAATAAAATGTCATTTTGTTTTTAATTAAGACTTAAACATACTTAGACAGCACCACAGTTATCATAATTTTACACATAATTTTCTTATATTAAGTGCAAATATAGGGTTAATTACATGAAATTTAGTGTAAAATATGTGTAATTACATTTGAAATATCCCAAAGGTATAAGTCAGTGCTGCCCAACACGTGGTCCGCCAATAGTTTTTCTGTGGCCCCCGATATCACATGAATGTGTTATGTGCGGGACAGACCCGAAACAACCAAAGGCACCTAAAGAATGTTTCATTTGTGTGGCTCTTAACTAAATTATTTTGTAGTATTCAATTCAAAAATCAATATCATTTTTTATTGTCAAATATCAGAGTTTAAGTTACTTCGCAAACAAAAAATTATTAATTTTTATTAATTAGTGACCGTCATGGCATTGGCCAACTAATTGTGGCCGTAGAAGTAAAATGGGTTGGGCAGCACCGGTTTAAGAGAACGTTATTTAACATTCTTGTCCTCTGATATTGAAAAGTGGGTCAGAACTCAAGTTTTATAATATTCTTGATTTTGAAATTAAATTCCTTTTAATGGCAAAACTCATTAAATAATTGCTGAAAATGATTGAAATCTTAAAACAATAAGTAAAGTCTGTATTGTTATTGATTAAGAATTAGATTTTAGATCTTAATTGAATGTTAAATAAGTTTAGTTGAAGTGATCATAAATAGTGTAACATCTGTTGTATTCCTTTTTGTGCCAGAACTGCTATTATATTCGTCACACAATCGTCAGAATCGCTTACTATTTATAACGAAATCTCAAACCTTCTGTTTTTCCCATTGAATGTCAGATAAGAACTCATTTTTAAATTGAATTCTTAAACAAACAGAAGAACAGATATTGTTTTGAAGTTAAGTTTATATTTAACTTTGATTACAAACTTTTTCTTAATATACTGCATGTTTGTGATAGACTTTGTTTTGTTCATCACAAGACAGGATCCAATCGATGACCTTTTGTGACGCATTTCTTTTCGTCCTTGTCTTGTCTTATTCTGTGTTAAAAGGTTTGGATCCTTAAAAAGTCTGCCAAACAGTCTAGTATTCAAGTATTTAATAGACATAATGAGAAAACTGATTAATTTTGCTGATTTTTAGTTGAAAATCGAGTTTTAGTAAATTGAGAATAAACTGGTTTTACTGCACTTTTACTCGTTTTTATAAATTCTAATCATTTAAAAAACAATAAAATCGTCTTTCAATTAAATTATATTTCAGCCAAAAGGTATTTTATTTCTATATAAAGAGTCCAATGATAGGATGCATTAAAAAAATGTAACTTAGAATACAATTTAATGAACAAATATTATTAAACATAAACATATATATGATCTATAAGTAATCCAATGTTTGTAACTTATTGGCAAAAATTAATTTTCATAACTTCTCGAATATTGATTCGAGATTATGAATAACTTAGCGATTTATTTAATTAAATTTAAACTCAAATAACCAAATAGTAGTCTCTCATGCGAACCAATTCTTAAGAATAATGATTTATTGGATATGTTGAAAGATTATGCAACATATCCTTGAATTAATGAGTTTGAGTGCCTCTTATTTTGTTCTTTACTTTTTTCTTCATTGAATTTTCATATACTCTAACTATAAATTCAATGAAATTTTGCCAATAATTTATATACAGATTTTTACTTATATTTAATTATTTATAAAGAGTGCCAATAAGTTGAATGATTCTTATCTCAAATGAATTATATTTGTGAGCTTTGAATTTCTGTAATTTTATAGTTTCGAAAACAGAATACCGTACGAAAAATGTGACACAAATAGGAAACGAAACCACTTAAACATTCTTATTTCGTAATATAGAAAACAGAATTCTTTTTTATTAAGTGTATCGCATATTCTCAATTATTAGATTTATAATTAGATTACATAAAGTGTAAGATATATTTAGATCAACATTAATAGAGTAAACTCAATGTAAGAGTTACTCATGTTATGCGACTCTTGTTTCAAAAATTAGGGATAAATTATTTGTTTAAATGTCATTTCTTGTATTTATTAAATAATAAAAAGTTATTTGCTTTTATATCAAATGCAGTAGAATATAATTGGATCTCAGTTTAGATTCTCAACGCTTTTCCAATTGTGCTTTACATGCCTCACACCTACACTTTAGTCAGGTTTGCATAATAGCATGTTTAGAAACGTGATGTTTTAAAGTTTAATAATATTTTATGGACTTTCAAATTTTAATACATTTATTTTAAATATTTTTATTGAGTAATTATCACAAACTTTATGTAACTATTTATAGGTTTAATAAACATTTATAGATTCGATCAGATTAACAAATTATTATAATTCTCAAATTAATTAATGCTTTATTTTCTACATATAGTTTTTGTGGTTAATTCTGTTCTTTTCAATTTTAAAGATTAATAGATTTAATATTATTAATGTTAATATATATAAAATTGTAAAACCTATAAATAAATATTCCATTGATATACTATAGTTTGCAAAAATTCAAATACTGTATAAGAAACAAATAAGAGATCAAATTATTATTAATTTAAAAAGAGTGACACGGTTTTCGATCCGACACCGATCAGTCTAAACTCTTCAGTCATTGGGTTTATTGATATTGTTATAAGTCCACAGTTGATCATAGGATTCTTGGAAAGCTGAAAGGTTCGGGTCGTGGACGACTCACTGACAATAAATGGGGCAAACTTTTACATTTTCCTTGTTTCTTAAATCCTATTTGAATAAAATTAGACCAGTTTTATATGTAAATTAGACCAAGATAAGAGATTTTTGACTAAAACAAATAGTTTAAAAAGTTTTCTTCAGTCAACTCCCTAATGAGAGGAGATCTCACTGAAGCTCATGTTAAGCCAGTAAGATTTTTACAGGGATAACCCCGTGTCAGCGTGGGCAAACGCGTCGGGCCATAGGGATGTTGAAAAAATACGGAATATGTGGCCAACGTATAGCAGAGAAAACTGGAGCGCCTGTGGTTCGAACTTCGATCGAGAGTCGAAGCCATAGAGCATTGCGCCAGTCCCCCTCCCCTAAAATAGTCTCAATCTCAAATAGTTTTTGAGATTTTTGTAGATTTGAAAAAATTTGCATGTAAAAAATCAGTTGAAGTCAAATATCTAAAAAATATTAAGTTTAAACAAAAATCTCTATTTGAAATTCTCAGTTTAATTTACATATGAATGGGTCCAATTTCATTAAAATCTGACTAAGAAACGAGAAAAATACAAATGATAATTCTCTGCTTTGATCTTTCAAATAAGATTCTCAGTTGAATTTATTTAAATCTTACACTCATTCAGATTATAAAAAAATAAGTCAATTATCACTATTCTTCTGAAATTAAGAATATTCAAGAGTAATATGAAAATAAGTTAAATAATAACTGTAATAAAAATAATTGTTTGAATATTTGAACTTTTTAAATTACAAATTCAATAAATGCCTTAAATTATGATCGTTTTAAAGGGTGGTAACAATGCGGGTCATACTGTAGTCGTTGATAATGTTGAATTCGATTTTCATCTTTTGCCGAGTGGTATAATTAACGACAATTGTAAATCTGTTGTTGGAAATGGTGTTGTAATTCATTTGTCGCAGTTGTTTGAAGAAATTCGTAAAAATGAAGAAAAAGGTCTCAACAATTGGAAGAACAGACTTCTCATCTCAAATCGCGCACATTTAGGTCTTTATTCATTTAATTTATTAGTATTTTTAAGTTTGACTCAATCTATTATTTTTTTACTAACAGTTTTCGATTTTCATCAAACTGTTGATGGATTACAAGAGAAAGAGAAGGGAAAGAAAAGTTTGGGCACCACTAAGAAAGGAATCGGTCCCACCTACTCAACAAAGGTAGTTATTTAGTTATTTTAATGATTACTATGAGTTATCTGTACTTTAAAGGCCAGTCGTATTGGGATCAGAATGGCTGATCTGATGGGAGATTTCTCTTTATTCGAAGAGAAGTGAGTTCAATCGAATATATTTCCAATTACACCACCAATTAATGTATAATCTTTTGAATACTTTTCAATTTTTGACGGAAGCCTTTTTTAAAGACAGTATTTCTGCAATTTTTAATACTTCTTAAGCTCTTGAATAAATCGTGAAATTAATTAAAATTAAGGAAAGAAAAGTTTTGTGTTTATTTTTCGTCCATTTTTTCATACTTTTAATTGCATTTCACTGCCATTCGTTCATTATTTCAATAGTTTGGAGTCAGCCTAAAAATAAATTGATATCCATTACCAGTTTTGAAAGTTTTATATTTGTTTTTATTTGTTGTTTCAGATTTCGATCTCTTTCTGCGTCATATCGGAGCCAATTCGCTGATCTAAATATAGACGACGAGTCGGAAATCGCTAAATATAAGGTAATTATTGATTGACTTGCATAACAAGTATTTGTTATTTGAATTTTTATTTTTGTAATCAGAAATTTGCAGAAGAAATCCGTCCGTGCGTTACAGATACGGTTTCCTTTCTCAACAAAAGTATAAAAGAAGGCAAAGCTATACTAATAGAAGGCGCAAACGCTACTATGCTTGACATTGATTTCGGTATAAAGTGTTTTTACACAATAGAAACACAACTATAGCTCTGATCTTTAGGTACTTATCCATTCGTCACTTCATCCAATTGTACTGTTGGAGGCGTTTGCACAGGACTTGGTATTCCTCCGCGATATATCGGAGAAGTTTATGGTGTGACCAAAGCCTATTGCACTCGAGTCGGTGACGGGCCCTTTCCTACTGAACTCAAGGATGAAACCGGAGATTATTTGCAGAGAACGGGCAAAGAAATTGGTGTCACCACTAAACGCAAGAGAAGGTGCGGATGGCTTGATGTGGTTCTGTTGAGATATTCACACATGATTAATGGGTTCTCTGCGTATGTCTTTTTCACTATAATTGTCGTCGTATTTAATATTAATCAAATTGTTTTTCAACACCAAAATAGTATCGCTATAACAAAATTGGATATTTTGGATGAATTAAAAGAAATAAAAATTGCTGTTTCTTATACTTTAGATGGAAAAGAATTATTAAATAGTCCGCCAGGTTTGTAACCAACCATTAGATTCAATTTGTTAGCAATGGCCAAGTGTGGTATAGGGGTAAATACCCCCTTAATTGTTTGATTGAGTACCCCTTCCCCCGACAGATCTATAAGATAGCCTCACAGCGAACCGATAGCGATAGCTGTCCATAAAAAATCCAAAATATTCTCAAATATGTTATTAGCATTAGATGTAAAGCAATAACGTGTTTGAAAATACCCCCACCTATACCCCCGCCTTTTTTGGACAAAAAATTTGGAAATATCCACTGTCATTGTCGACCCGGCCATCACTATTCTATGTTTAGTTTTCTGTTAATTATTTACTTTTTTTACAGCTAATGCTTCGGATATGGCCAGAGTTGAAGCGAAATATGTGACTCTCAAGGGCTGGCAAACGAGTATCACTAAAGCGCGTAAATTTAGTGATTTACCAAAGAATGCTCAGGAATATGTTCGTGCCATTGAAAAGCTCGTTGAAGTGCCAGGTATTTAGTCTATAGTCTGTCTTAAGTCACTTTGATTGTATTGCAACAATTTTTGCTTTTGCTTCTTTCAGTTAAATGGGTTGGTGTCGGACCCAAGAGAGAGGATATTATTCGCCTGTTTTGATTTTGGCGCAGATTTAACTGTCTAAGTTTTTATTTAATAACCGAACATTCCATGACTGTCTATTAGATTTATCTTTAATTAATCATTTAATGGGTTTTGCTTTGAAGTATATTTTATTTTTAGTTAATTTGAGAGTATTCTTATTTTCAATGGAAAACATTCACATAAATATCATTTTCAGTTTCAATGCAAAATTCAATTTTTTTTGACTGTCCTGTACAGTGCCTTAAATCTGAAGCTCTAACTTGTGTTAATGTTTGTATTAAACTTTCCTTTGAATATCGATACATTTTATTAAAGTGTATCGTATATTAATATAATGTTTTATGATATTTCACCGCTTATATAAATATACAAATGAAGTATAGCTTAAACTGTGTAAATATCACAGTTGAGATGCAATTGCAAGTGAAAATGTTTTAATATTTTATTGATGTTTCTCTCAATTTCTCATATTCTGCACTGTTGTAAATTCAGTGTTTGTTCAAATATTTTGGAATTAATAAAGTTATGTTTTTTGCTCTCATTTAATTTACTCTCAATTTTAATTTTTTAAAAAGTATTTATCAAAAAAAACTAATACAAATAGAAAATACAATTTTTATATAAAAAAATGTTTGTAATCAATCAGTTATTTTACTTCTAATATTTTTCCAATCATTGACCGCTTCAGAGATGAACTGTTCGACAATCATATCAGTAATTTTCTCTTTAATTATAACAATTTCTGGTTCAAAGTAAGCCCAACGCGAGTCTTCTAAACAGATCTCTTCATAGAGCACAGTATCGACTAAATCACGTTTTTTGCATTTACGACAAAAACCCATCAAACCGTCGGAACTAATGTTTGGCTTAATATTACTTTTATTAATCATTTCTTTGACTTTAATTGTTATGATGGAAGCAAATGCTTCTTCACTTTTAGGCCACAACTGCTTTTGTAATTTAAGCGGAAGTTTTAGAGTTAATTTGATTTCATTGTCAAATGAAAACTGTTCTAAAGTTATTTCTTTACATAAATCAAATAAAAATAATTTAAAAGGTGTCCTATTTTTATGCCTATATTCGAGTTGTTTTATTGAATCTTCAGTTCTTTTAGCCCTAAATATATATATCGCCTCATTGTGTATGAATTCTGTTATATTTATGTCGGCTATTAGTTCGGGTTTTGAAGGCTTCCCAGAAGTGGTTATTTGTGATTTTGATGCACTTATCGAGTCATTGAAACCTTCTTCCGACTTAATAGAGCTCACATTATCAGTGGCGTCGTCTTCCATGCCATCACACAAGTCGTCAATATCTTCTAAATCAGAAGTGAGTCTGAATAAGTCATGTTGTGATAGTTTTGTCGATATATTTATTGTTTTATCAGAAAGTTCTCCATTCGAGAGATTGTGCTCTTTTCGAATTTTTCCAACTCTTTCCAGAACTGATAATTCTTTAGGAGTTGTTGAGTTTGAATGAGTACTTATGGAATAATTGGACGGAGACTTAGATTCAAAATTAGATGAATAGGAGTTAGAATTTGAATTATTTCGTATTTCTTCAACAATTGATGAAATCGATTGAGAATTCTCGAAGTCTTTGTCAATTAATGATAAATTGATGACCGCTTCTGCCGGAGTCATAGACTTTGTTGTCGACGGAGTAGAAGTTGATGACGAGGAGGATAAAGATGGCAATGATTTCAATGAGTCATCATTAGAGTCAAGTACTGGAGATGGACTTCTTTGTGGTGATACTGATTTAGCTCTTTGTTCAATAAACTTAGGCTTTTGATTGATATTACTCTTAGTTTTTGCAGTTTTGGATTTGAAATGAGGAAAGATTTCCATAGCTTTTGATGATTTTGGACTAACAGGTGATGAATGATGAGAACTTGTTTGAGCTGAAGTCTGAATTTCAGCCAAATTATTATTTGTTTCAACAAAAGATTTTGATTTGTTATTAATCTTCGTCTTATAGACTCTTTCGCACAACTGTTCCCAAGTCGGCACTTCTATAACTGCTCTATCAATCACTTGTTTAATACTCGTTTCAATCAAATTATCATTTAATTCAGTAAAACCTAAATCTTCAGACTTTAAACTAATTGATTTAGAAAGTGATGAATTGGGAGACAATGTTAAAGGTGAAAGTTCATCGTTAGTACCAATAGAATTAGTCAGACATGAGATCGCACTCATTGAACCATTCATTGAGCCATTCATTGAGCTATAGTCAGGCATTTTTATTACTGTGACCTGTTTTGAAGGACTAGTGTTCGCCAATTCTTTTAAGACATTATTTGATGTCCTGTTCGGCAAATTTTTATATTCAGCTAAAGGAGAGACTTGATCTTCACTTCCATTAATCAATTGAGTCAACATCTCTTTTAAATGTTCGCTATTCATAATTGGTTCTTGTCTTCGATGTCCTTTTGCGGGAGATTTTGTTGGCGAAGGCAATGGACTATCAGTCGACTTGCTTTTTAAACTATCGTTTTGTTGTTGAGCTTTAGTTTCTTGAAGTTTTTCTTGAGTTGATATATCATTAGCATTAATATTGCATTCAATTTGATTATTAACTGATTTAAAGTCAATCACTTCATTACATTTTAGATCGCAATCATTTTGAATTCTATTAATATTATTAGATTGAGAATTAAAGCCCAAATCCATAGAATCAGTTTTAACACTATGAGCAGTCTCTAAATGCTGTTTTTCTTGTAATTTGTTCTGTTTGTCTGTGATATACTTTCGCGCGACTATTGGGTCATAACTTTTTCGGTCACATTTGACTTTATCACTCAGTCTATTGAAGTCGAACTGTTTTTTTCTGAGTTCCTTTTGTTTGTGCATATATTCTCTGACCATTTCCTGGTCGTAAAACTTTTCTCTAACTCTCTTCTGATTAACTTCTCGTTTACTTTCTTTAGATTCAAGTCTTTTCTGTTTAATCCAATTTTGAATAGTAATCACATCATAAGGTTTTTCACGAACTTTTCTACATTTGTCCTCATTTTGGTCATCATTACTAAGTTTGTGCGCATTTTCTCTCAACTCTTGTAATCTATTTAATGGCAAATTACTCATCGATCGACTCTTACTCTTATACTGATCTTCATTACAATCATAACATGTCTTCAAAACTGCAATTTTCATCTGTTTCTTAAGTAAAGGCTTTTTATTTACAATTTTATTATTATTCAAACCATTTCTTATAAAATTATCTTTAAATACATCGATGGGTGAAACCCATTGAGGAATATCTTCATCAATATCTTCAAAACTATTGGTTTTGACAACTTTACGATTGAATTTCGTTGACTTCATTACTGGACTCTTAATGTCTTCAATATTTTGAGCACTTTTTAGATTTTCATTTAATTGTTTATCAGTTTTAATATTATTATAATTACTATTAATTCTATTAATTATTTGATTATCACTTAAGTCAAGTCCTATACGAAGCGGTAAATCGTAATAAACTCTAGAGTTTGACTCATTTTCTCTCATCTGTTGATTGTCTGAAGCATTTGTCGATTCACTACTTCTTTCACTACTTCTTAAGGCATTTCTTTGCTTCTGTTTCTCAACAATAGCGCGGACTTTATTCAAACCCATCGCTAAACGAATCACTTCTGAATCCATTCTTTTATTTATTTTCAACTAAATCTTAATTCTTATATAAATTTAATATTAGTTTTAATTTTTTTATAGTTTTGTTTGTATACAAAACTTTCAAATATTTTTTTTAAAAATTTAATTTATTTCATCTAAAAATATATACAAATATATAATTTAATTGTTAATTAAATGCAATTTTAATCAAAATTATAAAATATATTATTAAACAATTTTGAAAATACAAAAAATTAAATAAATGTCAACTTTTTTTCGTTTATATTTTGTTTATTTGTTTAATTACATGAAAGTATTTATAGAAAAAATACATTATTTTTCGTAATAAATGTCTACAAAATGATTAATGTTTTTGAACTCATAATCAATGCATAAGATCACGTGTTTTTGTTTGACAGCAAATAAATGTAAATTCAATTCATTTAAATCATTACTTAATAGTAATTATCGATTAATAAAATTGAATCAAATCTTAAGAATGAGTTCACTGAAGCCAAAAGAGCCCAAAAGATATTTTATTAATAAATTACAAGATTTTGATGGAAATGAGTCCACAATTGGACTAAATATTGAAGAAATGAAAACAAAAATATTAGACTTGAGTTCAAAGATATGGACAAATGCTTCACAAACTCGTGACCACAGAGAAGATAATAATATTTATGTCGGGAATATAGGCATCAGTTATATGTTCTTCTATTTGTCTAAACAACACTTTTTTGATGAAAGCTTAAGAAACGAGTTCTTAAGTAAAAGTCTTTCACTAATGACTCAATCGATTGAAAGCCAATCAAAACCTGACAGGTATTCAATATTTGATTGAATTTAATGTTTATTTTATAGTTAAATAAGTGTTTGAATTAATATTGTTCTCAATTGAAATGTTGAGAATCACACGACAGGCATATCTATTGGGAAATGCGGGCAATTATGTGGTGTCCAGTCTTGTGTTCGATGCAAATAATGATATCGTTAATAGAGATCAATGTTTGGATCATTTTCTAAAACTTTCAGATCATTGCAAACCAATTGATTATTTACCAAAAGGTTTATTCTCTTTATCTCTTTATTTTAAAGTTTGATTTGTATGTGATTTGTATGGATTGGACTTTGATAGGAAGCGACGAATTGTTAGTCGGTCGGGCCGGCTATCTGTGCGCTGCAAGTATTATAAGTCAATTATTTGGCACTTCAGTCATACCCTTAGAAACGCTTCAAAGTCTTGGAAACTCTATAATAAAATCTGGTATTCATTTAAATAATTAAAACTCATTTATTTTATTAAATATTAAATACAATAGAAATACGAGAATTGATTTCTTTTTGAACAGGTCTTCAATATTCAAAACAAAACCGAAGTCAATGTCCACTAATGTATTCTTATTACGACACTGAATACATCGGCGCCGCTCATGGAATTGCAGGAATTTTGCAATCATTGCTATCAATACCTGGATTTTTGGAAACTAATCAAAAAATTAAATCAGATATCAAAACGAGTATTGATTTTATTCTGAGCCTACAGACAGTTGAGGGCAACTTTCCCTGTGCTATGGATGAGTTGGGGCGCCACCAGAGACCACCAGAAGACGAGTTGGTCTCGTGGTGTCACGGGTCAGCTGGTGTGGTGTGGCTTATGGCCAAAGCATACTTAATATGGAGAGAAGACAAGTATTTGAACTCATGTTTAAGATGTGGTGAATGTATTTGGAAAAAAGGTCTTTTACGAAAAGGTCCAGGCATTTGTCATGGCGTGGCTGGTAATGGATATGTTTTTTTATTGCTCTATAGATTGACTAATGATTTAAGACATCTCTATCGCGCCCAACAATTCGCTAAATTTATTTTCAGCGATCAATTTAAAACGGCTCGAGTTCCAGACAGCCCTTACAGTTTATATGAAGGTTTATCCGGAACTGTTTGCTATTTAATTGATGTTTTGAAACCAGAAAATGCTTTGTTTCCGCTTTATTTCGATGTTTTTAAATAAAATTAATGTTCAATTTCTTAGAGAAATGTTATGTCCATCTGTTTGTGTCCAATGCTTCAAAAGCATAATAAGAATGTGTTTCAGTTTTATAGTATATTAAAAACTAAAGTTTCATAGGAATGTTTTGTGAGTCATTTCAAGATATGCACTTACATGTGTTCAACATTAAGCTAATCCAGACATTTTCAAGGGAGGGGTCAGGTTAGGGTTGACCCCGACCAAGATTGAAAAAATAATGAAAAATTTAAAAAATTGTCTCAGAAAACAGACGAGTTTTTGCTTGGTTTGTGTGATTTTCTTTATTTTCGGAATCTGACCCCCTCTGGAACTTGAAACCTTGGAAAAGTCTGAGCTAATCTGTTAAGACTATATATATGTAAAAATGAGTTTGAAAACCGAATCAAATGGGCATTAAAATGACCGCTCAGTATCCTCAGCATAACAATACTATATGTAATGGTCAATAAAAGCCATTTTTTATATTTAAATATTATGTTTTAAAAAAATTAGTTATTCTGAAGACTAAAAAGCAATAATTACTTTACAATATGAACATAATTCATATGTAACTCAAAATAGTATTTAATACTATTTAAGCAGAATTCAGTTCGAATGTAAAAACTTTTAAACTCTTAACTAAAATAATAAAGTTTTACAAATCTGTTCTCAAATCACTTGAAATCAAGATTTCAATTTAGAGTTTTATTAATTAACCGAAAAAACTATTAAAAATATAATAAAAAACATTGAAAAACAAATATGAGTAACCATTTGATTAATAGTAAGGCATTTGATTGTAATTAAACTTAATTCAATTCAAAAGTTCACTTAAAAAACAATTGACTTTTATTAAGAAAAAGACGTAATTTATTAATGAAAACAAAATAAATATAATAATTATTGTATTTATGAGTATTTGTTTATTTATAACAAAAATAAGAGTAAATTAATAATAGAATAGTTCTCTAACTAATATGTCATCGATTGAAAACACTTCAAGCAATAGCTCATCAGTTAATCGACAGTCAGAACAATTGTTATCACTGTTTGAGCCCATAGTATATGAATTGGAAAATCAAATCCAAAGCGTGAGTGCATCTCAAGAGTTACTTAACACACAATTGGATTCATTGCTGATTACCGTCAATAACATAAAATCGAACCCTGACTTAAGTCTTGTTCTGGAAGACAAAACCAAAAAGTTATTGTCTCTTAAGCGAAGACTCACTTTGATTCACACGATTATACAGAACGCGAACGACAGGTGCAGGAAATTGGGCCTCAATTACAAACGAACACAAACCAGCTCTTAAACCAACTCTTAAACCAACTCTCAAACCAACTCTCAATTCTATTATCAGTTATAATACCTTTCATTTCAATTCATTTTATATTCAAATAAGTCCTGTTTCGCAATCGTTTAAGTCTTTCTCACAATTGCAATGAGTTTTGAGAATAAGTCAAATCTTTTAAAACGAAAATTGAGTCAAATTAATGACAATAACAACTATTTTGATGTAAATTGTGATCCAATTAAGGAATGTCTGAACCAATTGCTCGACAGTGTTGGCATCATTTGTACGCAAACGGGTCTCAAACAGAATACTTCTCCTCTTATTAGTAATAATAATAGTAATAATTGTTTAAAAATCCAAAATTTCGATTTGAATGGTCTCGAACTGAGCGCTGACTTTTGGGATGACTTTGATTTTGATCTCAAACATGAAATGCAAACTATCGATGAAAATAATGTTAAAACCGAAGCCTTGAAAGCGGTCGCAAACCATAGTCTTAATAACATTTTGGGTCGAAATATTGTTGAAGATGGAGATGAGGTGAGGGCTCAGTCCGTCTCAAATACTGTCAGCAAAAAAGACTTGGATTTAGTGAATAGGATGCAGTTCTCGTCACACATTCCCATTAATGGTACCAAAATTGGAGAACAACTACTGGCAGAGCTCGACTTTATTAAGTTTGTTTGCTTTCCATTATTGTTATGATTTGTTATTGTCTTAACTTTTGTTTTAATTATTATATCATTTCTTTATTAGTGACTCACTTTTGAAGCTCAGAAATAAGTTGACTCGAGAACAGAGTTTAATCCAATCCAAGAAATAACTATTTAATAAATATTTTTCAATAATTTTAATTTAACTAAACTTCAAGTCATTGTTATTATTTGAGAACAATTTTGAGAATTCGTTTATTTCAAGTGTAAGTTATTTTATATTTTATAATAAATCTTTGAAAACACAGTCTGACAAAAATATCTTATAAAATGTGATATAATGTTAATAATTACTAATTTATATGAACAGCACTTCTAACCTATGAAACAAATGAACATATACTGTAGTAATTGTATTGTTATAAAAAACAAACAAAACTGTATTGAAATGATTTTTGTTTAATTAAATTTTATGAACAAATTCTACTTAAAATTGTTAACTTTTAATTTTCTTTATACAGTATGAACGGAGCCGAGCAATTCAGGTAAAAATGAAAAGCTGTTTAAACTATTTTACTGTGAAAAACGTGCTTTTGTTAATTTAATTGAAACATATTTTTGTTATTTTTAATAAACTACTTATTTATTTAATTGTTATGTCAACTTTTATTGAGTTTTATCTAAATTGAGGAAAAATACGTGTAGAGTGGATTTCAAATTGGAGGTAATAATTCATTTTTGATAAATAGAACATTTTGAGTGTATTTCGAATCAGCTGAAAAAATGAATCATCCCGTTCAACAATTTATTATAAAATTATGATTATTATCAGGGTTCGCCAAGCCCCTTCGCTTCAGGGAGGTGCAAGTTTGAAAAATTTTGTAATTCTAGGGGAGTATAAAACTCATGGGATTTGATAGACAATTTTTTAGGATTTAGGAAAAATCTTGGGGGGGGGGGAGTGTCTAGTTTTTCAAATTTTCATAGGGGGTGTACACACAATCATATCTCACTCATCTATAATCTCTATAATTAATTTGAATTTCGCTCCATTACTAATAGAGAGAGCAGTGAACACATGATTAAAGCGATGTTTCATTGCCTTCAGTGCTTTCACTCATTCAAAAGTTTTATCAATTATTAATTAACTTAAACTTTAATTCAAATTTATTTAATTGAGTGAAATGTCCAACAATTCAAATAAAAGCCCAACTCTTGAAGTGTGCAAATACGGGCACAGCTGTTATCGACTAAATCCTCAACACTTTCTTCAATTTAGTCATCCGTTTGATTATAAAACAAGACTTTCAGGTGAGACATAACAGAGACATAACAGAGATATTACAGACATAACAGACATGATTTGCTTTATTTATTGAAAACCATTGTTTTTATAACATTTGTCTTATATATACTTTTCATTCGTTTTATAATAAAGTTAATAAAAGTGATGACAAATGTGAACAGAAGACAAACACAACCATTGCCTCCAATGTCTCATCCGTTTCATCACAAGACCAAAGTTTGACCAAAAAGATGAAGACCTCTCATAACTCTCATAATAATAGAAATACAGACAATACTAATAATGAGTGCGATAATGAATTCAAGCGAACAATTGATTCAAATATTTTTGGTTTTTATTTAACAAAAGTTAACGGAATTGAAAACAGATTTAATGAATTAAAGTCAAAATCAATTGATATAAAAGAAATATTAAGTGAAAGTATGGGTCAACTCATAGAATCTGTTCAATTCAATTACATGTTTGAAATCGATTGGTTAGTATAGAGCAGTATAGAGATGAGCAAAGTCTAGACTTGAGGTCTAAAGCTTTAGACTTTAGACGCTTTGTCTAAAAATTCTTTTAGACTTTAGACTTAGACATTGTCTAAATATTTAGACTTTAGATTAGACTTTTAGACCCAAAAATTAGTCTTTATTGATATAAAAAATGCTCATTTTTTCATATTTATTCCAAAAATAATTTTAAACTCTTTATTATTGCATTTTCTTTAAAAATTAAAGGAATATTTGTTCTAAAGTTTCAAAAGTTTCTCAGATTATTAAATATTGAGCTTATTTTAAAACATTGTTTTGGTCTAAAAATCTAAAATAGCTTTAGACCTTAGTCTTAGACTTTTATAAAACAATTAGACTTTAGACTTAGACTTAGACATAGTCTAAAAAATTGTTTAGACTTTAGACATAGTCTATGTATAAGTCTAAAGTCTAAAAATTGCACCTCTAGGTTAGTACAACAATATGCAGAGCCTTTCCGTTCGAAGCCTTTACTTATAGGTGAGTCTCAATTGTTCTCGTTTTGAGATATCTATTACGCAAATCATTACATCTTTTCTTTAATTATTTTGTTTGTGACTCCAGTTTATGGCAATAAACGCGACGGAACGGCAACCAAACAAATGCAAAGTGAAACTAAAAAATACCCATTCATTTCACTATTTGGGGCACAAATTCATGACATGTTTGGCACACATCACACAAAAATGATGATTTTGAGATATACTAATGGCATAAGAGTATGCATACACACCGCTAACTTAATAGAGCGCGATTGGCATCAGAAAACACAAGGAGTTTGGATAAGTCCTCTGTTTGGCCCCATTTGTGGCAATCAGACAACTGCTGATATCTCTCAGACCAGATTCAAGACTGATTTACTCGAATATCTGAATGCCTATAATTCAAAAGAAATCGATTATTGGTGTCAACTCATTAAACGACACGATCTCTCTTCTGCCAAAGTGTTTCTGATCGGATCCGTTCCCGGAAGACATATTCAGGACAATAAGTCTAAGTTCGGTCATTTAAAGTTGAGGAAAGTTCTCAATGAGTTCGGACCATTCAGTAAAAACATAGACTCGAGTTGGCCTTTAATCGGACAGTTCTCTAGTATTGGTAATAAAACATTCTCTTGTTTTTAAATTGTTGAATAACTCTTTGAAATGAATTCATTTTGTTTTGAGTTTTGCTTATTTTCATTTGTTGTACAAGTAATCATATGTACTCTGCTTTGAACCTTCACCGCATTCAACAGCGCTCTCTTATTTTTTCAGGTTCATTGGGTCCCAAAGCAGATAATTGGCTTACATCTGAATTTCTCATTAGTTTATCAGCAGTTAATGGAATCAAATCAGAGATTATTAAACCACATCTCAAGTTAATCTTTCCCAATGTTGATGACGTTAGGAATAGTCTCGAAGGATATATTGGAGGTTCATCTCTGCCCTATAGGTACGTTTGGGTAATTTATGTAAATTATGATTTAGGGGTCAAATTTGGTGTAAGTTTCGTGTAAATTACGAAAATGGTGTAATTTATCAAATAATCCAATTTAATGATATAAAAATAATTAAAAATCAATTAATTCTATATCACTGTCGCTTTTACATGATTATCATCAAAAATCGTAATTGTTTCACACATAAGTATTAGATTTTTAATTTTTAACTTTGAAAATAAGTTTTCAACACTTAAACGTTTAATTCGAAAATTTAAAAGTATTATGAGTTGGTTTCAAACAGTTAGTTAGCAGTGTTTTGAAAAATTTTACAATATTTACAGGTTTTTTACCATTTATTTGATTAATAAAATTATGAAAAACACTTTTAATTTTTATAGATATGTGATTTTGAAAATTTAAAGTTTTATTTACTAATTACTCTACACAATGAGGGCTAATTGTATGTGCTTTAGTTTACGTGTAATTTATCATTTGCAGTGTAATTTACGAATATGAATTAACTTACACTCGCGCAACGTTACGTATAGGTCTGTTTCCTTTTTATCTCACTCTAAATTTTAACTATTTATTTAAGCAAAAAAAGCTTGTATTGAAGATCAATTTTTAAGATTTTTTGATTTAATTGTCAAAAATTTTATTAATGGTACAGTTTTGATGCATAGAAATTGGTAAAAGATAGGGTAGACTTTAATTAAACTTTTTTTAAACATGTTATACTAGTATTTGAATGATCTTAACAAATGACAAATCGATTTAAAGGTCTTTCAATAAGCTTGAAAATGATCTTTTAATCAAAAAAATTAGATAAGCAAATAGTTATAGTGCGTAATAATTGATTATATATTATATAAATTTAAGGAATAAAGAATAAGTCTATTATTTAATGGAATTAATGGTAACACGTAATTAAAAAATTTTTATTAATTTTTAAAATTAAAACTTTTAAGTGTTTATCAAATCAGAATTGTATTGGCATTTATTCAATTATTTTTGTCAAACTAAAGTCTTGAAGAGTTTACGCCAAAAAATCTCTGATTGAAACAAGAGGTGAAACTCGAAAGTCGCAATTCTAACACTAACCCTAACAGTGTGAACTAGGGTGCTCAGGTCTAATTATGTTATTCCTTTATGAAAAAAATTGTTGTATTTCTCCTGTATAATCCTTTAAGATTCCTGTATTTGTAAATGATACAATTCAAATTTTTTTATTGAACATAATGAAAAGCTATTTTACATTCAATTTATACTTACAATTTGTTTTTGCAGCTTTTATCGAGAGATATTTAGTTATAACAAAACATTTAGAAAGCTTTCATTATTTTTTTATACAGTTATAATCAGTGATGCACAGTGCTCGAGCATTTGGTGCTCGGTGGCGAGCACCGAGCACGAGCACGAGTACCTGACCCCCGAGCACGAGCACGAGTACCTGACCCCCGAGCACGAGCACGAGT
>JAQGCH010000178.1:0-30061 GCA_034699485.1 Nanhermannia elegantula
GTGGACGGATCGAGTTGGTCCAAGAGGAAAAGTTGTAGTACTCGATGAGATCTTTCCATTGATATATTACTCAAGATAGCGTTCTGTTGTGGAAGTTGCCATTACTCTTTGAATAACAGAAACAAAAAATTGGAAAAGTCTTTGTGCCGAAAGAGTTGTTTCAGAATTTCTTTTTAGATATCTGAGAATACGACAAAATATTATGGTGTAAGTTAAATATAACTATGAAAAGTAGTAAAGTTTTGTCAGTTGAAAGATTTATTCACAGCTTATGATTTTTAAAAAGGGAATTTTCATAATCTTAGGGACATTGAGATAGAATTTGAAAATTTATGAAAGTATTTTCTCTTTTACTTTACTCTTACAGGTTATGTCCCATAAAGAAAATAAGTTAAAATAGATTGTTCTTAAATTATATTTATTTATTACATGCGCTCAACAGGGAGTCGAACAATGATTATGATGGGAGGACATGACAATATTGGATTCAATTTCACATCAATGTCAACATTGAAACCGGATTTTATTATTTGTTAAATGCAAATCCCTGTAACTTAACCAATAATGGAGAAACTCATTGAATTTTATTGTTTTCTTTTTCTTTGAGTAACAAATCCATAACTCGATAAATAGAGAGAATTAACTTTTAAATAGCTTTTTTGTAATCATGTTTATTCAGTTATGAACTGAATTTAATTTTATTGTAAGCTAATGATTAATTGGTAAATAACTCAAACCAATTCAGCGTTGAATACAATGTGCATAAGTTTATTCATTATATCTTTAAATCTGTCATCACTTTTAAAATATGAGATAAGATCTATGCCTTCAATTGTTTTGACTGAATTCTACGCCCTTTTTCTCCATTAAATTAAAGTGTTTGACGAGTGCATCAAATATCCAGATATTTATACGCATTGTATTATTGTTATGCCAATCAATGTGAAGCAAATTCTTACACAAACAACTCTCAAACTATTCAATTGTTACAATTTCCTTATACTCGGGCAGTAATTGATAGGAAAATCAGAAATTTGAATATTAATAAATAACCTTTTCTTAAATACAAGGCTATTATGTAAATAAACATGTTTAAGACACATGTTTAAGAATAATAAAACTTTCCGTTGTTTGAAAGTATTGAAATATAATGATGAATGAAAGGCCTCTTACAATCGAAAGACATTTGGTATAAGTTATAGATATATTCGTCTTCCTATCAAAAAATGAAAATATTATACTCAACTTATTTAACTTTATATTGAAGTTTTAATTTTTATATTTTGTAGTTTTTAGTAATTTATCAAAAAGCAAATCACTACCAGTATTACGTGACATGATTTTTAATAAATGGGAAATTCAGTGAAATTCTATAAAATATCGTATTTAAGTTTTTTTATATTCAAATGAGTTAGTTTTTTATTGCCATTCAATGCATTTTGGATTTACAGTATTTCATTGAAAATAATTCATTTGTTGATTTATTCAATGATTCATTTTGTTTTATTTTTTATATGGATTAGTTTTGATTTGTGAATGATATGTAACTCTAATATGCATTCAATTAGTGAAAATGTTTGAAATCAGTGTTAAAAAAACAAATATACATTTTTTTAAAGTTAAAAACTACTTATCTTATGAAAAACCAAAAAATGCAAGACTAACAGAAATTTATTGAATGAATAAAAAAACTAAATTAGTTTCATAATTAAAGTGTCAAAATTTGTAATTTCTCACTAGAAATCAGAATATTTCTATAAAAGCTATGAATAATTTTTGTATTAATATTAGAATTTCTTTTCTTGAATAAAGCTTATAATTTTATTTTAAAATTCACATTAAATTATTCAAATGTTTTGAGATGAAATTACAGAAATATTGACTCCACTTCACCTCAATTAAGATTTATAAAAATTGCATTCCATCTCACTCTCCTTCATTTGAATGTAAACTTAATTTTTGATTCATTAATAAAAAGATTCAAACTTTTCAATTCTCAAGTAAAACAAAACTCTCGGATAAAGTTTCAGTTATAATAGAGAAATGTTTAGGTTGGAAAACGAAAATAAACGCAGAGAATTGCTAACTATACTTAAAGAATAATTCTTTAAGATGAGTTATGTTCAGTTATGTTGGTTTCCTTTAGAATAAAATTCTATATTTAATTTTCATGAAATATATTCTAATGTTGAAAACTTTTTAAGTATGAAATAAATTTAACATTAAATCTGGATAAAGACATCAAAGAGATGCGCATTAGGCTTACATTTTTATGGCATAACTATATACTACTTCGCTGAATATTAGTTATAATTTGTTGCTATTTTCAATCTAATTATATATATAATGACAATTGGGTTGCGTACGAACTTAACATCAATCATGTTTTTTGCATAAATAGAAACTTTAAATAATTTAATACTATTATAAAATAAGTATCATTTTTATTCTGTTTGTCGTTAAATATATTCAATAATGTTTGAAGAATATACGGAGAAAAACCCTTTTTAGTCTTTAAAAAATATTCCTCAATATTTGTCAAACTTTTTAATTTTATTGAAAATTTGCAATAAAAAGCTATTCATAAAATATTTCAATTATTAAATTAAAACTTTTCGTTATATCTATAATAAGTGAACTATTTTTCAATTATAGAAACAGAAAACAGTGCTTTTTTCATAAATAGATGTATTATTAAAATTTCGTTAAGAATTCTCATTTATTTCGAATTAAAACAATTATGTCTTTGAAGAAAAAGTGATTTTTATACAATGTATTTCTCAGAAAAATTTGAGCTTAAATTTTAATGAGATATGTCTTAACCAAAAAAAGTATTCGACATTCTGACAGAAATAAACTTTTAATTATAATTAATTGAGACAAGTGTTTGAAAGCAGTTATTTATCAAAAAATTTTAATCTTTAGAAAGACTTAAGTTTTAAAATTTTTTGGATTTAATGATTATAAATAATTAACAAACAAAAACTTTATGCTCTTTAATGAGGTTTCATTATATAAGAAAGATTTCAACGCATTCAACAAAATTCTTTTAGAGTAACTGCCAATGTGTGGGAAATATAGACTCGGAATCATACAAATATTTATATTAGATATTACTTAAGTCAATGAATACATTACCTGCTGTTGAGTTGAAAGTTGAAAAGACCTAAAAAATATTGCCTTAAGGGTTAAGATAAAAAGTGATGAAAATGTATTTCGAGATCTTTTTAAAAGCAAAAAAATATTGTACTGTTCAGTCTGTTTAGTAAGTGATGTATTGTTAAAATCTATAGCTTTGAGAAAAGATGAAAACCTTTCAATTTTCTATTTTTAATATTAATGAAATAAAATGCATAGAAAAGTAAGTGCAGTTACATATGGAAAATGAAAGCAATGATAAATAGAAACATTATATTGAAAATAATATGCGTCTAAAAACATTCCGAATTCAAAAGATGCCAACTTTGCCACTGTTTACACAAAAAATTTTCTTTTATGGTAATTCTGCAAATAAAACTATGATATAGTTATTATTTTCTTCTGAGAAGCATTGCAAACATATTACAACTCTATTATAACTTATGATAAACTTTGAACATCCCGTTCCGCCTCTTCATAATCCAAACAAACAGTGAAATTTAACAAAAATAAAAAAAAGTCTCTCATTAGTAAAATCCATCACAAGCTCAAAAAATTAATCATATTATAGCTATGAAACAAAAAATGTGAAGCATTTTAGAGCTGAGGAGGATTTCATAATTATATCTTCAATTTATGGCAGACACAGAGCTTATATACTTTTTATTTATTGTATAACTTAGTGCTTGACAGAAGAGAGCCATATGTTTGTCTCATAATTTCCGGATGAGATTAGTTATACTTCAGAAAAAATTTTTGATTTCTCTACAAATAATTCCTTTATGATATAGAAAATAAGACTCAAAAAATAACAAACTGAGCAATTCTTTCTTTCTTACAAATTATATTACAATCTCTATCACTAGAAATATATCAAAGTATAATAATATTAAGAAATAAAATCAACAAAATATCATATTTATATATTTTTATTATTAATTGTAAACCAGAAGATATTTGATTAATTTGGTTAACATTTGAGATAATATTTAATTTTTTTATCTATACCATTGACTAAATCTCTATTTTATGTTTAAAATTAAATTTAATGAATACCTAAATTATATATATTTTTGGTAAAGAGAGAGCTCAACAATTAACTAAAACAATATAAACATACTTTTAAAAGCATTTCCAAATAGAAATAAGTAACATAAATAGAAGTGCATTTTTATGGACATAAATTTTTGAACACGAATTCGCACTTTTGTTGCAAAATGAAATTTAGACAAACTTTTGCATTGCATACCAAAAAGCACATCAAAAGATTGAACTCATATTTGATGTGATTATTAGTACAGTAGTTATAAGTTTTATGAAGAGAAAAATACATCTGTGGCTCAAACTAGACATAGCATGTAATCCAATATTGATAACATTTCTTTCCACTCACTCCTGATGTCATTCTTCATTATTGTGTGATTTACTTTCTCCTCACATATACCGACAAAATTGTCAAAACCATGAATCCCATTGTGTACAAGCTCTGCACCACTCTATAGACACCATATGATAATAATTATTATATTAAATCCAATAAGGCTTTTATCACTTCCAATCTATTCTGTCAATCATATCATTTCAAACCTATTATTATTGCGAGAAAAGTAGTCCCAAATGACTCTACTATTTGTTTCAGTGAATTAATGATAAATGAAAAAAATTGTAAGAAGAAAACATTTGATTTAATATATATTTCATTCGATATCCTATAGTAAAGTAATTTTATGCCGTTTTCTATGCCCTAAATTTGTGTTCAAATTGTTTTGAAGTCTTCTGAAAAGATAGAAATTATCCGTTAATTAGCTCTTCAGCACATCAACACAGGAAGACATTTGGCACTTTGCAAAAACATATAGTTTATTAAAGTTAAATAAATTTATTAAGAAGTTATCAAAATTTGATAAATCTGTCAAATTATGCGATGATTTTGAAATAATTAGTTAAAAATTTGGTGATAAGTGAAGGAAATGCAACTTATTTGAAGATATATAGCAAATAACGTTTCTGACACTCGATTACTAATTTAATTTCTAATTGAATTACAAATTAATTTTAAAACTATTTTGAATTGAACTCTAAAGAAATTTAGAAATTTTGAGGTATTTCTTAAATTAAATAACGTTTAACATTTTAAACATGATATTCAAACCATATAGACATAAAAGGATTTGAAATTTCTGTTCAATTTTCTGGGAATAAATGAATTCAATTGTTAATTATTTAGAAAACAACATAAACTCATTATAACTTATAATGCATTCGTTGTAAGGATTTAAAAATAACTTTATATAAAAAGTTTTTTAAAAGGGTTTATTTTTAAACATTTAATTCAAAAAATCATAATAAAATGCTCGCAAACATTTAGCTTATATGCAAATTTTTATTATACTTATGAAAGTCAAAAAAAGACAATAAAATAAATTATCACTCAATTAAAAATGAGAATAAATTGCATAAATATTAAAATTGCTTTACATTAATTAAATAAATGGATAAAAATTTTACTCCATTATGATTTGGACGGCACTAAATGCAAAAATAGACAATTTTTTAATAATTCAAATCATGTTCCAATATTTAGAGTAAAAGAAAGTGTAGAAAAACATTATAATTATATAATGATTTATAAGCCTTAATATTCAATGTCACATTCGACCAGACAATAGATTTAGAAGCTTTGATAAAAAGGAATTTCACTTAAGGCGAGAATAATTAAGTGAATTTTATTATGAGAATATCTGTCTAACCTTTAAAATGCATTACACTTTTTTCATCCCAATAATAATAATAATCACAGTTTATCGGCATTAGAAGTACACCATAAAAACAAGACAAAAGAAAAGATAGCAGAGAGAGAGAGAGAGAGAGAGGGAGAGAGAGAGAGAGAGAGAGAGAGAGAGAGAGAAGCGAAAGTGTGAATAATATTCTGTATAATAATAATAATAATGGGCTGTAATTTGCCTAATGGACAAACATTTTAATATGAAAAAATAGTTCATTCTTCGGGCGCTTTTTACCCAACAACGCATTCAACGTTTAAATTATATACTGAAAAGTATACGACTAAAATAATAACATCTAAAAAGCGCTTATTAACAAGAATAATATTTTTCTTATTTCTAACCAAAAATTCGTGTTAAGCTTTTCAAAAATTTTCATCAATTAATTAATTATTTTGAAAATTAAAGCTTTTCTTCATTAAGATTTGAGCCTCTTTTTAATGTTATAACAAGTTTTAATTTTCATCACAAGTGTATTATTGGATTTAATGGACAGAGAAAGAAAAAAATCGAATTTTCCTAAATGAGAAATAACAAAAACTTATAATATCGCTCCGGGCTTTTCACGAAAGAATTGTAGGGACGGAAAAAATTAACATAAGAATTGAATAATCTATGGAAATATTGAGCGAAGGTTTTTGTTACACTCTTTTGTTTTGCTTCAAACTTATTTCTAGTGATAACACATAAATTTATGTAAGTTTTGTGAAAAGTATTTTGCTTTTCACTTTAGGATAAATTTTTTTGTTCCACCAAAACTCCTGCTGGCAATCGATCGAATTCCATGAGTGGCATAAATTATTGGTTACAAACAAAACAATGACCTCATCTCATCTTATTTTTATAAAAGCAGATAAAAATTGTTTAAACATCAATATAACAAAATTTACAGTTGACGTTAGGCTTTAGTTAAAATAAATGCCAAACTTACAATTAGTGGTGCAATGAATTGATGTTAATAAGTGTATGTATAGTATACAGTACTAGTATATTGTGAAGAGACTGGAGAAGAGTAGTACAGTAGGAATAAATAAGTGCTTCACAAACCCAATTAGCAAATCAAAGTATATTATCTGTTATCTGACATTTTGGTCTTACAATAATTATAGAGAAGTCAGATTACAAGGTGTACAATGTGTGGTGTAACAAACGAGACCATTCTCTTTAAGTATTAGGTTCGCTAACTTATGATATTTCTTACATATCAGATAATTACGAGTTTAAATTCTTTAACATTCAATATAATAGTCATAGGTTTCAAGTTTTGTGATAATGATATAATAATTCACATTTCAAGAGTTGGACACATTCTTATGTCAAGAATCTGTTCATCTAATTATTGTTATTATATTTCTCTTATTATTATTTGAAAACCATTACTATCTTTGTCTTGTAATCGCATTAATTTTTTTGTTTCATAACACAAAGTCGAGGATAACTTTTTTTGACGCAACGTTTTTTTCCAGGATAAAAGTTTTGATCAAATTTTTTGGACAACACAATGAGTTTAAATAATAATATTTTGTTAATCGCGATATAATTGCTGACATAATTTAATTATATTTCAAGGTTGAAATTTTATCCGTCCAGACAATGTATTACTTTTAAGTTAAATATATATTTTTTCATTGCCCTCATGTTTCCGTCTGAACGATAACAATAGAAGTTTTAAAACTATAAGACAATAGAAATTATTCAAATGAGTTCATGTGATTGTGTAAAAGTATGTAAAGAATCAAATTAAATGAACACTTGATGTGAAAACACAATGAGGAAAGTTTGTTAATGTATAACAAATTTAAACGAGTAATTCTTTTTTTAAAATAGTGATTAACGTAAAGGAAAATTTAATTTTTTTCTAAACAAAGACAATACAGTTTGATTAATGTTCAGTTTTGCAAAAAACCTCTTTTAAAAACTTTTTTGATGTAAATTTTTCCTTTGAGGAGAAAAATACATGAAATTGAATAAATTCTCAATTGTAATAAATGAATAATATCTTCAATATTTATAAATAGTTGGTTATAAATGTTTTTAGTCGTTAAGACTCAAATTAACCTATTTTTGAAAAAAATTCCGATAAAATTAATTGCTTAATAAGCTAAAAAAATATGAGAATTAGAATAAAAAATTTAATCAGAAGAGTATTGTAATTAAAGAAAAACAGAGAATTATTTATTTTAAGTATTTATAATTAATCTCAGAGAAATTTCTACTTTATATCAGTTATGAGTTGAGAAATGAAGTCTTGAGTACTTATTGACCCATTTAGTGGTAGATTTAAAGACGGATAAAGCGCTAATAGTTTAAAAATAAGCTTAATTAGAAGGTTAATCAGTTGATGTTGATATGAACCTGACTTTAATCTTAAAAATATAAACTTTTTGGTTATTCGTTTTATTCCAAATACTAGTAAAGTATGGGCTCTTATAGCTAATTGTGATGCCACTATCGTATTAATGCTAATTACAATTTTAGCTTTGAATACAAACGAAATTAAAGAATTAATGAATTGTAAAGTTCTCATGATATTTGATAAGAGCATGAAATTTTCATTAAGATAAACTGTTTTAAAAAAGAGTGATAAATAGATATTACTTTTTTGAGTTCTAAAAATTTATTGTAAATTAAATAACAATAAACTTATTAATTGCTAATTTATTATTATTGAATTCAGAGACTATTTTGCCCATTATTTAACCGTAAATTAAGTTTAATATAAGCAACAGCATGATGGGTATGATATGGATCGTGTTTCACGGATTCTTTGTATAGCGAAAGTATGTTAACATCTTAGACTAATCAATACGTCTCGTTCTTTGTATCGGTTCATAAATTTTTACAACAAAAGTTAACTTACTGTAAGACAATTATTCTTATATTCTCATAAAGTTCCTTAAATGGCTGATCAGTGGTCAAAATTCATCTTTGAATACATGACTTCACGATAGACTGCAATTTATATTATTTCAAATTTAATGGTTGGCAGCGTTTGTTTTATTTGGAGATTAACCTGTTTTTTAATAAAAAGTTTAAAGCCTTTGTATTTAAAATAAGAGCAAACATTACTTACTTTTCAAATTTTCTCACAAGTATTCAACTATTGAATCACAAAACAGTGGAATTCATTACTTGTGAACTCAAAATACTAGTATTTATTTGAATTAATTTTTGTTAATTCCAGATTCACATAAACAGATTTGTTTGGCTTTCATGGAAAATGTCAGGAATTAAAATCATTTTCTAATTTCTCAGTTCATCTCTACAATCACTACACTCACTACTAATCAATTCTCAAGAGAAATCTGGTGCTCACGCCTTCCTTTTCACTAATTTTAATAACTTTTGCTCACAATTCAAACATGAGTGTTGACTGAGTATTCACTTGACTCAGACTTGACTTAAATAAATGTAGACTTTTCGAAATGTTTATGTTCATTCATGATATGGGACTCTATACCCTTTCAATTTCATTACCTAACTTTCAATACTAAAATAAACTTTATTTGCACTAATCCAGCACTAATCCAATATTCAAATCTTAAATATTGAAAATTTAGACAAAACGTTTTTGATTTCACTTTAATACTGTACAAATTGAAAAGAGATTAAACTAAATTATAGTTCAAATGTTTCTTCAATTAATTCTGCATTATATAGCATACTGTACAGTAAGCTTTGAATTCTTGTCTTATAGAAGAGAAAGAACATAAGTTAAATCATAAATTCATAGACTATGTAAGAAATGTAGGAAAGCTTTATTCCGTAAATCATATAACACGACAAAATATGGACAGGAAATAGAAGATACAGAGAAAACGAATATTTATAAAAGGGAAAGAAGAGGACAGAGATTTAAGTATCATTTGGCGAGAATGATGTGCATTGCATTTATGTCATACGTTTGATTCACTTACTTCCGGGTGAAGATTATGATAGAGTGTGTATATATCTTTAGTTGATGTCTTGGCTATAGTTTCAAAGCCATATCTCTCATACCCATATCTCTCATACCGCAAGAAATTTCTGGTGCATTAAAACATTGATGAGAATTCTCACTGGAAAAGAATATAAGTTTATATGTATGTATGTATGCGATAGTATAGTAGTATGAGATGCTAAATATAATATTGATATATATATTTTGGTACACATACTGGTAAGTCCTTCCAGGAATCTTTTAATACAGTCAGTTTTGTTGGCCAAAACTTAAGCGAATATATTATTTTGCTGAAAGCAGTCTCTACTTTCATACATCATTTTTTACTAAACTAGAGGCTCAAACCATAACGTCGTCTCTCTCTCTCACTCTCACTCTGTCTGTCTCTCTGTCTTTCTGTCTGTCTGTCTGTCTGTCTCCTCTTTCTACTTAAGAAGAATTTGTGCATTTCATAGAAGTTCCGCTATTTGTAATGATTACATGATAAACAAAACACTACTGATATAGTTATTGATAATAATTTGAGAGTGTGTCTTGTGTAATAAGACAGTTGCATAAGACTTGAGTCCATCAAGAAGTCTTGCAAATAGATTCGCTTATTTGTGTGCCAAGAAATCAGTAACGATTAGTGGTCTATAAAGTGATGTAAATATCTAAAACCACTGAAGATTATCAGATTTTTTTCATTGAAACCATGTCACTTCCCTATGAAATCAATCATTAATGTTATTTTAATTCATAAATTTTTTACTTGCATTAAAATAAAATTTGATAATAATTGTCATCAAATATAAAAATTAGATTAATTGAAACTTCATAGGATTATGCATACCATTGAAGGTATGCTACTATATGTTTAAAAATCATATGTATAAGTTATAAACCAAATGAAATTACAGTTTGGGTCAATTTTTTTACTTATCTGGCTCAAGAATTCATCGAAAGCTATTCTAAAATAAATTCAGAATAAGTTGAAAATCTGTTTTTTAATATTTTGCAATTTTTATGCAATGGCTTAAAGTGTTAACTTTTTAAAGTCTTTGAAAGCTTTTTAAATTATTTCAAAGTAGTAATGATTCCATTTATTAGGTTTAGAGACGAGATATACAGTACAAAAACTCAATTATTGAAAATAATTTATTATGCATTAATTGGAGCTTAAGTACAAAAATTTCTATATTTCAGGCTAACAATAATACTTATTTTTCAAGCATAGGAATAAAGAAAGAATTGGATTAAAGCCAGTAGAGCTATGTTTCCTCGAAATGCTTTAAAACTTAAAACTGTCATTCAATGATTAATTATTATTTACAGTTGTGAAGGGATGTGAAGGGATGCGAAATTGTGACAAAAACTTAAATAGCATTTGACTAACTCTTGCGGAGAAAACGTTTTCAAGCAAATAGAGGCGACGGTAAGACAACTTAAATTACTCTTTAGAAAGACTTTTTGCGAAAAGCGTTAGATATAATTGAGGCTAAATGTCAGAAATGACTTCTTAAATGAAAGCACAAAAGATTACTAATTGACACCTCTTCACCTATAATTCGGAGCTTTTCTAAATGCAAAATTAGGTCCCAATTTGCAAATAAGCGATTACTCCATTTTGACATCAAATTGCTTTTATATTCCAAAATTATAACTATTGGAATATATATTTTATAAATTTTAATTATTACCAGTTTGCAAATTATATGCCAGAGCTTGTGTTTCATATCTCAACAAACCTAAATAAGGTGTCTTTCTTTTAGATTCTATCACAGCTTAATATCTCTATAAATTAAATGCTTTAAAATATTTTTAAACCCATTAAATCTCAAATTCGCAGATAAACTCTTATTAGGATTTTATTTGAGAAACTCTACAAAATTATAAGGAAAGCAATTAATTTAGGCCTAAACTTAAGCAATTTACTCAACAACATAGCGTGTAATAACTTTTTAAAATGTTTATTTTTAATGTTTTTTACTGTTTTATCGGAAATATTTATTGCTATTATTTATTGGAAGCACAGAGTATTCAATGTTCAAAACAAGTATTACAGCAATATTGGCAGCAAAACTGTTTTTATAAATAAAATATTTCAAATCTGACGTCAATATGATATTCTGATAGAATATAGAATATTCTGTAAATATAAGATTTAAAACAATAAATTTAATGATAATAAAAAAATTTTGAGTGAAATCTATGAATTGAATGACAAAAAGCTGAAACTGAAATTATGTTAAGCTCAAACATATTAATGAGGCGTATGCGCCAACTCACTAAAACCTGAAGAAAGAGAACAATGAAAATAAAGTTGGGATCAACTCCAGCGCATCATAATAGGCATCTCTCATACAATATAGTTATATAACAATAAGATCTTTTCAAATAGTGATCACTAGTAGGAGCGCAGAAGTAGCTCTTAATAGTAAGTAAAAGTTTTTAGGGAAGTATTACTCGATATCAAAGACATGCCCACAAAGCCAACTAATTCTAAGAAGAAAAAAAATTGAAGAGAGATTATGCGAGTTATATATATACTACACTTGCATTGAAAAGAGAAAGAAAATAGTTGTTACGCATTGTTGTATAATAGTATTTGTGTTGAGGCTGAGGCTGCGCTTACCATAAACACAACAATCATAGATCCAGTATAAGAACTTTTCTCATTGGCTCTCATGGTATTGTCGACGCATAAGGGCTGACTCGTAAGCACATTGTGTGCTCCACTGTTTCTCGACTGCATTGTGAACCTTTTATGAACACAACACTAGATTCACACTACACTTCTTGTATGATCTGATGCGAGACTTGTATCAGAGACTACTTTTTGAATTGAGAAAAGAAACAAAAATAACTGTTTTTTATCATACAATAAGTTCTGTTTCTTTTACTGTTCACATTCTTCCGCATTAAATGTGCTGCAAAAGTCTGATGTCTGATGAGAACTAATTAAGTTTTCTGTTCAAAAACTTTATACCAAATAAGTAGACATTAATACAGTGCGTGTAATAAAAAGTGAAGAAAAACTTTTAATAAGGAATAGCATTTTGCGAACAATTAAAGTGACGAAAACAACTGTTTTAGCTCATCATTAATCGGCTGAAGAAATTTTTAATCGAAAATTTTCAACGAACTTATTTATAAGTTTAAAATTAAGGTAAGTTTTTGGCTTAATATTAATACTATTTACAGTAGTTATACCAGTATTTAATTATAAATTACACTCACGTTTTCACTACTACTCCGCGGTTCGGTTCAAGGCTTCTAATTCTTTATGAGAAAGAGATCTTTCTCTTTGATTCTCTATTACTGCTTATGAGGAGAGATACGAGTATTTAATGGCGAAATACCAACTTGTGAGCTAATCCTTATTGAAGTGAATATATATCTCTTAAATATAAGTATTGCTCTAACTCTCAATACAGTTAAGTGTGTGTGTGGTGTGTCGTGTTTAGGAGAGGAGAGAGAGAGGAGAGAGACGAGAGGGAGGGAGAGAGAGAGAGAGAGAGGGAGACAGACAGACAGACCGAATGTAATAGCAAAGGGAGTGAAAGAGAGAAAGAGAGTTAGAATATTCAGTAATGTGCGAGAATTTAACTCAATGCGCACTTTGCGTACTGTGCCTTATTTTGAGGGCAATGAGAAGATGATGTATTGGACTCTTACTATAATTGACGCAATTTTGGTGCCACTCGTAAGTCTCAATGTTTGAGACTTAAACTCCCTGAATCTATCGCACTCTCTTATGACGTAAGACTAGATGCAAAACTAGCGTAAAAATACATATTCAAGAAAAAAAACTTATTCCTGCTCGTTTTAAAACGTTTTATTGCTGTTTACGATTAATTTATTTGATTTATTGATTTAGCAATTAGTTTTCTAAAATAAAATCATATACCGGTACTCATAACAAAGTGAAGGTTTTTATGTCTCTCTTTTCTCAAAAATAATAGCCAATAAATAATTTAATATTTTTAACTTGAAAGCTCTCTTAACTTCTATAATGGTTATGGGATTTCTAATAGCACTTTGCTGTTTAAAATATCTTAAAGGAGAAAAATTGTAATATTAATATATTTTCCTAAAAAATTGACAAAAATGTAGAAAACAAGGATAAAAAACAATAGTTAATTGTATTGACGCAATATATTATTGTATGGCATTATACATGTAGTAATGAGGATAACATTACCTATCATTACTTATTGCACAAATCGTGATCAGATTAAATAATCAATTATTTCTTGTATAACTAGTCCTCGGTTTTAAAAGTCTAAATCTCAAAGTTTTTTGTTATTGCCTTCGCGTATTCAATGATAAGTACATTTCTATTGATCAACATTTTTAGCATTCTTAGAATTTTTATAATTACTACAATTCTCATACATTTATTTGATATTTTTTTTTTATTCATTCTACCAGAAGTCCTGATTGATTAGGAACAGGTCCTTCTAAAAGCTATTTACTTCTTATTTGAATACCGAATACTATAAGTCTTTAATTAGTTTTGAAAATAAGACTATTTTGCGTTTATATCATTAAAATTGAATAATTTTAATTCAGCGTAAAAACAAAAGAAAGCAAAACAAAAAAATTCATATATATATATATGTATTGATAATGAAATCCCCCGAAATAACTTGTGATGAATAATTTAGATCTTAATTCGAAGGTTGTTTAGTGCCTAACAATTACTAACAAACTATTCATCTGAAAAGCTATTATTTATTATTTTAGAAAAAAGTGCGCATATTTTATACTATTGTATTGAAATTTTAACTTTGAATTAATTGTCACTTTTAATACAAGTCTAACAATTAATGGAGTTTGAAAAAGTTTTTTATCTGATTAAAAATCGATGATTTTTTATTCATTAAAATACTTTTCCATTTTAAAGAAAATAAAGTGTATTAAAAAAAATTTTGAACTGACTTAACTTCTTGTATAAGATGAGGTTAAGATTATGTCTCATTCGGTTTAATAACATTAAGACAGCGTAAAAAGAGGAAAAATAAAGCGCATAAATAGACAATTTTAGTTTAAAGAGAAGAGAAAAAAAGCTTAATTTATTTCCGAACTAAATGAATAAATCAAAGCTAAAATCACTGATAGAGAAGAGAGTAAAAAGGGAAACAAATTAACTTCTCCTTAAAGACTTTGAAACTTCACTTTAGTTTCATATCTTATTTTCTCCTCACTTTGATGTCATTTAATTAATGTGATATTTTATGTCAAATTTATCGATACTCTTAAATAAAAGGTGGGCTTTCTTTTGAAACCTCTGACTGCGAAAGAATTTTTTGATTGCAGTTATATTAAAAGCCTCTCAAATAAATAGGTGTGTATTAAATATTTGAGTATATTTAAAGAAAATTTCTCCCATAGAGATCATTGTAATCAAACATTATTTCCAGTAATATATTTATATTCTGCTTATATTCTTATAAATTCACTTCGAAACTAATGATTCACTGAAAGAACGCATCATTAATGATAACGATAGCAAAAGAGAAGCGATTTTGATAGCAATAAGTGGAGTCTGTTTTATGTAATTTTTTAAATGTAAAAGCATTGCGTGTTCGGGACATTCACCTGAGCAATCAAATTGTATTGATGTCATCCATTGATACAAAGAGATAGAGAAACAGAATGAGTAAGAGAAAGAAGCTCTGAATACAATTAATGGGTTCCAAAATTGAAGCCAAACGTTCGTCATTGATAATTCATTTCTCAGATCATTAGCTCAAACGAAATGTTAATTAATGTTCCACATTAGTTATCACAATCAAAGCAGTGTTCCTTAATATCTATTATTTGTGATTTCCCACTTCTTTTCCCTGAGGTTCTCTCCCTTTTATTTATATGATAAACAGAACGTTTTATCTCTGATTATCTCATTATTTTAATTTCTTTTATTTCTTTCTCCTTCAACACAATCGTTACTCAAATAGTGGCCCAATTCAGGCACAATAACTTTTTCATCGACAGCTAAATATGATTTATTTTTTTCACTAACTTTTGTCAATCCATTTAATCAGATAACCAACTTTAATTGGTTCGTGTATTCTAGTGTTTTATAATTTATAATATTTCAGGAGATAATAACTATTTTCTGATCATATAAATTGTTGATTTATACTCAACAGTAGTTTTATATTTTACTGAATAAGCCGTTTATAATGATATAATTATCGAATTAATAAAAATAAGTGCAATACTAGTAAAGCAATTATTGTTATCCAGAATCGATCATATATTGACCCTTTAACCCAAATCACAAATATTTTGTGATAAATTAAATGCTTAATTATATGTATTTTAAATAAAATTAAATAATTTGTTAAGAATTTCTTCGATTAACCGCTTTATATCAAAAAATTTGTTAGAATTGAGATAAAAATTAGAAATAAAAGCACTCCTTTTTGGATTAACTTATTTTCTATCAATAAATAAGTTTATCATTTTAATAACATTTACAAAACTCGCATCACTTGTTGAGAGTAAGCTATAATCAGAGCCCCGAAAATATTTCTTTGAGTGTTTGTTTTGTCTCTATTTGAACGGTAAAATACCATTTGAGGCGAAAATAACAAACTGCTACAGCGAAAAGACTATTATCTAATATAATAGGATTGTGATTTCACTGTAAAGACAACACATTCTGAGTATCATTAAGAATACCAAAATTCAATTAAATTTTGTTTTTGCTTTTTCTGATTAAAACCCAAGAGTGTGCGTAACATAACTTATATTAGCTTAAGATAATAATAACTCTAATATACAGGAATCCCGAAGACAAGGCTTACGTAAAGCAACGCATTAACAATCATTAATCAGAGTTTTATTATTATAACTAATTATGATCATTAGCATAAAAAACAATGATTTGCATATTTGTATGTTTTGCTATCCCTCTTCTCTTAATATGTATTATAATTATTTGCTAATTAAGAAGCAAAATGTTTTGAAAAATGCTTTAAAATATAAATTAAGAATATAATGAGTTGAGTTGAAAAGAAAAATGAAACAAAATGAAAAATCAGTAATTACTGGTATACCAGTATAAGTGATTATAAAGTTAAACAATGATTTATGCGGAAAATTCTTAACAAGATCACTGGAAGGCAGATGTAGAGGCAGTGTAGTGAACAGTAACAGAAAAGGATGTCTAACATTATTTCAATCAAATAATGAAATAAGAATTAAGTGTTATTTGGAAGCGACACTCCTTTCTTATGAAATAACTCTTTTATTGCTTCGCTATTACATTACTATTATTATAGTTAATACTAAACTAATATGAGAAGTATTTAAAAAACAAAATCTTGCTGTACTTTTATTATCTCTTTCATTTATTTCACTTGTGTCTAATTGTGGTTCATGTTTTATAAAAGCCAAGCCTTGGTTGTTTAGCCTATTGTGCAGTCTCTGTTTATTATGTTTATTATAATTATTACTTTTATATAAAGGCATTTAAGGTTTATTCTCTGTCTCACTTTCAAAAGAAAATGACAAATAAGAAATTATATGCATCGCTACTTAATTCCCTTTAAGGTGTGCCATCTCTGCCATCACTCTATGGGAAAAACTTTTTTGATTAATATGATATAATTGCAATTTTTTTATATAATTGTAACTCTAAACATCATATTACTTCTATGTCACTGTTCGGGTCAGCTTTTATTATATCATAATAACGAATTATGCTTTCCTTCCAGGAATGTGCAGATAAATTATATCTTATTTTTAGAGAAATATGCTCTTAATAAAAATTGTTCCTTTTATTAGTTTTGGTTTACGACTAATTTGTTCGGAGACTTGTTGCATATTTCACTTATCGCTTAATTGAAAGTTTAAAGAAAAAGTTTTTAAGCAGTTTTTAAGTTTCGCTCTGAAATGCAATTTTCAAAATTAACAAAATCTAAATCTCAAACCTGAAACTTATCTATTCTGATAAATAGAAAATGGAAAGATTTATAGATTTATTTCGATTTTTGTGCAGTACAACCAATTTTGGACAAATTACTTAAAGTTTATGCACATCAGTGAAATGAATTAAAGTTAGACAACGCGGTTGTCTTTGAAGTCAAAGATATATTTATCAAATTTGTTACACTAAAAAACTTTATTTTAAGAAAGTTTTATAATTTATAAAATTAATAGACGATTCATCTTATAATATCTTAATTTCTGTTTTTAATATATATCGCATTTTTCTAATTATTTTACTAAAAATAACTACAATTCCTTTGCGTTATTCAAAGTACTATTAAATCCCATTAAATTTATGTTTGAACAGAGCATTCATACTATAAGTTACTGGCAGTAAATCTCAGTGATAGCCCCGAAATGCTAGTGATCTTACAGTAATTGACTCAAATTGATGAATGGGCAGCTCTCTTGTAATTCCCAAAATGAATTAAATAATTATATTATACACCACAGAATTCTAGCACTTCAAGAGTCTCTTTTTTCTCCCCTTTTCTACCCTTACCCTCTCTGAGATACACTCATCCGCTATATTGACTGATTCCTGACTCCCTCAACACAAAAGTGGCTGATTTGTGGCATTCAGTTTGGGTTTACAGTGATTCAAATCGGGGGAGAAATAGTGTGGTGTGTGATCGCGTACTTGTAGAGAAAGCGAAACAAAACAATTGCAAATAATGCCATTGAGAATGATTGATGATATTTGAGAATTGTATGTTTCCCTTAAATTACATTATTGTGTTATGTGATAAAAATGACAATAAAACAAGAAATTAATTCTGTTTTGATAGAAGTTGAAATTTATTTGCAACTTTTGTTGAGATTAAAATCATAAATAAAATTTCATTTAGTTTTTCAAACCTTCAAGAGAAACAAGTTTTTTAACTTTAAAAATATAAGTTTTAGAGAATCATAATTGGATTCATTTCATTGTGGAAATAACTATAAGTTATTCATTAGCTTTTAAGTAGGTCTTAGCTTTAAATCATTTTTAATTTCTGGACCTCTTAATCATATATATATATATTGAAAAGTAATCAATTTTATGTTTAGAATTTTCCAACTGTGCACTGCCTTTACTTTCACAAAACCACACAAAACTATTGTATTACAAAAATTTAAAGCACTTTAAACTGTTTCAACTTATTTCTAAACTCTATACATAGTTGTCGAATAATATGAAGTTTAGTCAGAGGCAAACTTTTTTTGGCAAAGGTTCTAAATTATCTGTTTCTATGTATTATGATTTCATTACAAATCCTTATAATTGACTATAATTCAAAGAATTAAAGAATTTTCACAATTTATTGACATTCAGATCTATAATAGAGTTAAAGTATTGCTGAAATCTAATAAAAGTTGAGTTTTAATATTGTTTAAAACAATAAACTGTTGATCAATAAGAACAGCTTAAGAATTTGATTTTTAAAGAAAAATATAAAAACCCCTTTCAGTAAGAATATAGAATATTTTCGAATAAAATGCGTTCAAAATCGTGAAATGCATCGATTATTGTTTATATAACATCAATATTAGCCCCAATTCACGCCTCAACAAATGCCAACATGTGTCACACATTGCATTAATTTTTGTTCTCTCTTTCAACACATTCTATTCCAATAAAATATTTCCTATCAATGACTTTGAAAATCATTTATCATCGAATTACCGGACAATTTAGTAATATTGTGTGCCCACCACAGAGATGTTAATACAACTGAATATGGGAAACAGCGGAATAAAGTTGGATAAAAAGCAACGCATTCTCATTATTATTAAAAATAGAGGGAAAAGTTTTGATACATAATTGTTATGTAATTATTGTGATAATACTGAATAAGTTATTGTTAATAACACAAAACATAATAAGCGTGAAGGGAGTGTGAGATTTTGGTGAAAAACAACGCCATTAACTATGAGTGATAGTCTCTAACCTCATTTCACTTAAGACGATGAACTTGAAAGTACTCTTCATTTTAGTTTAGCTTCAAAAAGATAGAAAAGCATAGCTTTTTATTAGGCTTATAAATCTGATGCCGAAATGCGATCAAAAAACCATACTTTTATTTGATAAGTTTTAATGTCAATACTCTTATTGTGATTGTGATGCTATGTTTTTCTTTTACATCTAATCTAATCAACATTTATGCAACTAATGTATTGCTAAACATTAACAAAAATGTATGAGGAAGAAAAAAGAGCATAACTTTGCATTTGATTAAGTTATTGACTTTTAAATCAATATTTTTTCATGCTATCAGTTGTAACGAATTGAAAATGTATATAAAAATTACATAAATATTTCTCACAAAACAATGCATTTAACAATAGTTGACTAAAAGTATAATTTTAGACTTAATAGAGTTTTATTATATTATAATTGTGTAAAAATTAAGAAAAGCGTCGGTTTAAGGAAAATAGTTTCAATAAAATATATATCACTTCTTTCTGTTTTATTACTTTATTTTTTCATATTTAATAATATGATAATCTTTTTGCGATCAAATGCGGACTAATCTTAAAATTATTAAAAGTTTAGTGCACTCAGACGTGTGTTTATTATTAAAAAAAAGTTTTCTTGCCTTCATTTTTAAAAAATATTTTCCGAGACAAGTGTTTATGGCGTTGATGTCAGGTTTAATGAACGACAAACTAAGAGAGAAAGAGCTTGAGTTTGAAAGTAAAAAATGATGTTTTATGAAATTGAGAGAAAAGCGCAAAACAGAAGAGTGAGTGAGAGAAAGTCATTAGTGGAGAAACTGCATAACTTTATTATAATATGCCTCAAACTTTTTTAATAGTGAATTGTGTGTCAACTTTTCTTTTCTCTGAAGCATATAAAACGAAAAGTAAAGGTTTGATAACTAACACGTCTTATTTTTAATGAAATATTATTAAAAGCTCAAAGAGTGCCTATTTTAACACACTATAGCTTGAGAACCAATACCTATAGGAAGGAAAAAATTTAATTAAGTGTGAATTTTATGGTGTGTTTTCATGAGATTTTCTCGCTTTACTCTCTATAGTATTGGTTATAATGTCAGCTAAACGTAAATCTGCTCCAAACAAAATATCTTCATTATCGCCACCAATCGATGACATGATACCAGAAAAGCAGATCAAGATCGATGAAGAAGACTATTTGCCCAATAAAAACAACAACAACATCGACAAGACATTCATGTCATCCCCAGATAGTGATAACGAAGATGAAGAAGAAGCAGAACCAGAGGACTATCGCTTGAATGGTGCGGATGTTAATGACATTGACGGCAATGAGAGTCACAAACTTATCCCAAATGTAGACCACATTTCAACAAATACTAATAATAATAATCACAGTAATAAGTTTCTGATGGCCAGTATGTCTGAAGTATCTACAACTGATTCTGAATACGAGAGCGAAAGTAGCGGTCATTCATCAAAATCAATTGAAAAATGTCAGAATATGACAACCGGTTTAAACTATTATATGGACAAAGTTAGAAAATTAAAGCTCAATAAGCGTTCTATGGATGATGTGCTCATGCGATTGAACAAAAATAGTCATTTTCAGCAAAAGTTTGTCTATTTTTCAGACTTTTATTTTTAATATATTATTCTTGTTATAACTCAGTTCACTTATATTTTGTTCTCTATTTCAATTGAGCTAAAGTTACTTTTCTCTCTTTTATTTCTGGCCATAGAATCTCAATGACTGATAATTCTACAAATATAGTACAAAACTTGGCCTCACTTTGTGCTGAAAGTGATCCACAAGTAGTGACTCAAACGGAAAGAAAGCTCAATGAAATGATTCAACAATTGTCGCAATTGAGGGAAAACTTAATTACAAAACAACATGAAGTGAGTAATTAATGAATAAGTTAATTGGTTACGACATAAATTTTGGTTTTGATTTTATGAGGATTAAAGTTTTTAAAAACTAAACGATCCTTTAGTTTTATTTCAATAAATAAATTATAAATTATATTAATATATTAATTTGAAAGTTTTAATTGCCTGAAAGAATTATTACGACTTTTGCAAGCGTATCGCTGTTTCTCTTGCATCTCAATCGATATTAATCAATGCGAAAGTTCTCACAATTAATGTTTAGTAAGTGAATAAAAACAGCTTAATATTAATTTTAATGCTAATTTAGTAAGTCGTAAGGCTCATTAATTAACAAAAGTTCATTTATATTCTGTTGGTATAGGAAAACCTTAAACATATCAAAATAATCAAATAAAACTTTAATCAAAAAAGTTTGCAGAAGTTTGAAATTAGTTTTGGATCCAAGAAAAATAATTTCAAAGTTTATCTTTGATTTTTTAATGCTGTTTTATAGTTAACCATTAAATGTCACATAAAAAGATTTTAAAATTCAAAGTTTAATAAAACGTTTTGGCAAATATCTTTTTTATGATAAATATTGCTTTATTATTATTCAATTTGATAACTATTTCTCTTTCTTTTTGATTACTGGCTTATAATTTTGATGCAACAAATCTCATCGCTATAAACCTTAATAAAAACGTTCTTTTAATTTTATTTTTATTCTTTCATTTAATTTTATATCAAATGCCATCTCTTAAATGCATCTATACTTTTATAACGAAACGACAGTCCCGACGCTTGTCAGGAATTTTAATTTTCAATTTTGTTCGTATTTTTGTCCTCAAAACTATTATCATCAAGCGCTCGAATTTTTCTGCTCTTTATCATTAAATACAATCTCATTCTTGGGGTAAAAGAAAAATAAGTCATTTAAGTGTTCGTCACTTTTCACATACAAAGCGCTTCATTTTCCTTATAGTCTTACTCTTTTAAAGTAATCAAAAATTCCAATAAGATTTTTGCTATTTTTCGGCTCATTCACTGTTTTCATGCGGTGTAACAAAACTTTTATGAAAATAAAAGTGAAGTTTTATTTGATGGGATCCATGATTTTCTCAAAAGAATTCATGAATCTGTTAAAATACTTAGTATAATGCTATACTATTGTATAATTGAGTTTAAATTTAAAATTATAATTGTGTGCTTCAGTCGCTTAATGCTATTTATTTAAAGCATAGAATTTATTCAATTTTATTGTATGAATTATGCCTTTTATTTTGAGACTAAAGTCAATTATTCTTTTTAAATCGAAACACGTTTTAGCTTTAAGATAATCGCTCAAAAGTGCATGTTTTTAGGCAAAAAGAATTGATAATTTGTATTTATTTTCAACATATTATCAATTTAGAAGTGCGTTATCACAAAAAGAAGTGTTCACTTAAACACGATTAACATCACTTCGTAATAATGTATACAATTTCTTTTAAGATCATTTTATTTCCTTAGTCTTTAAATCGAAACTCAGTCAAACACAGGCACAGGTACTTACGTTTGAGCACAATTTTAAAGTGATTCAAATAATGTTTTATGACTTTTCCTTCTCATCCCAACAAATCTTATGATAGTTTAAAAAACAATATTTGTAATAATAATTGTATTTTGCATAAAAATGATAGCAATTTTATTAAGCAATAAATCCGAAATTTTTTAGCTTTTATAGAGAATTTCGATTGAGTTCATGCAGTGCCTAACTTTTGCATATATTATTCCTCAATTATGGCTGCAATGATCCCATAAAGCGTTTTTATGCCCATTCACTAAATATATATAAAATAAAATCTGTTTATAAAGCATTTTTAACATTTTACCCGATCTTTACTTTACTTTACTTTACTATTTTATCAAATTGTGCACAAAAAATCGCTTCTTAACTCATGGCTTGATTCATATTACATAAACTGGAGCTTAGCATTAATGTCACATAATATTAAATATAGAACACATTTTTGCTTTAAGCCATTTATTATGATTACACCACTTATTACTAAAGGCATCTATACTTCATGGGGTAATAGTAATAGTGGTAATAATAATAACACGAAACCATCAAAATCACTGCTGACTAACAGCCTCTTATAGTTTACAATAATAGGTGAATAACGATAGAGTACATAAAAATGTTGAATTGCATTATGTTTTTCTTATAAATGTTTTCTAAGCGCTTATACCATATAAACAATTAGAGGTTTTAAATTGAGTTAAAACGGGTTTTCCAACAGTTTGAAAGCGGAACAGATTTTTAAGCGAATGTTTCTTTCTTAAAACGGGATTTGAGAGCTTGGATAGAAAGTTCAAAAAAACTTTATATATAAAAAAGTTTACTTTAAAAAATCTATTTTTTGATTTACCAAAATTATTTAATTTTCTTAAAACTTATACCAATTGATTGAAAATTGGATAAATCGATGAATTCTCTATACTGCAGGTGATCACAAATTTTATGAATATGAAACTTAAATAGAAATGATTATAAGATAATGAGCTAAAATACTGCTTAGTTTCTAAACATTAATTAATTATTTATTAGATAATCACGACTTCCTAATGAACAATCGAAAAGTAGCGCGCGTTCAAAATGAAATCAATCAAAAAAATTGTATAACATTTTTTCTGACATTTTTAATTGAGGTTTTATCTCAACTCAATTAATCAATATTAAATGATTGATCGAATTTAATCGAATTAATTTAAAGTTATTGCTTACAGAAATGTAACGTATATTTTAAAATAGTATTCATCACAGATTTAAGTGGTTTAAACCTTTGAGGCAACAATTTTTGAATTTGTATTGTCACTTATAAAGAAACTAGAGAAAAGACATTCGTTTGCATGGAGACTGACTTGGAATCAAAATAATCATAACTTTAATAAAACTACAAATTATTCTAATGCACTAATTACTGAAGCGTTAGTTTTCTTTTCGCTACCTTTTTATGAAGTAAAAGCATTAGTCCTTTTAATTTTGTGCTACAATAACATAAAGAAAAAGCTGCAGATTTTCCCCATAAACTAATACCAAAATGAGAGCTAAAAACAGTGGAAATTTTGACTTAAATAAAAAAAATTTTGCCCAATTCATGACAAACAGAATGCGGTACTTCACAAACAGAATGCAAATAAGAAATTAGCGTAACTTTTTAATAGAGGAAAAAGCTGACGAAGTTTATCAAAGAGAAGCGACACCGTGCGATACTATAAAAGCCTGGAAAGAAGAGCTTAATTTCCTACTTTTAAATTCAAATATTACTGATACTAACAGTGGAAAGAGTAGCAAATTGTTTTAGCTCTGAAACAATAGGGAACGCATTGAACAATATATATTGCTCTAAAAGTAAATCCCTATTTTGTCTACCAATCAAAGCCTTGTTTTCAGAGCATTCCCAGAGGAGGATCAGGAGAATATAGAATCCAGAATTGAGAACTGCAGCAGCTTTTGTTTTTCCGCACCTCTCATATATTCTTCTGTGATTTCTCTTTTAAAGCTCTATGTTATCAAAATTTTGTTTGATGTATGAGTTTATCAGATAATAAAATGGGAAACAATACTATGAACTTCATTGCATTCTCACTAAAATTGAGGATTGCGGTTCACTTTGAACACTAATCCCATGTGATCTTTGCTGAAAAAATACAAACCCAAACATTTTACTACAAGTTTTTACGAGAATTAAGTGCATTTTGATAAAAATCAATGACTTATTGTGAACAGTTATAACCGTTATATTATTAATATTTTGAATCTCATATGTATCAAAGTTTTCTTATTCCACTTTAAGGTTTAAAATATGTTTTATTTCCAACTTTTTTTCATAATTCAATTCTTTAGAGATAGAAATTTATGAATTTGAAAGTAATAGTTACCAAATTTGATGCTCTTGTATGTATAGTAAAACTGAATTTCAAATTAATATAAGCCGGTCATCACTTTTGATGAAGACAGGTCTAGACACGAGGACCAATGAGAATAGCCTTATATAAAAATTTTAATTTTCGAATAATTCTTTTGACATTTTTACATGAAATGCACAGAAAAAATCATTTATGGAAATGTCAAGTTTTTACTCTATAATCAAATAGAATTTACAATAAATTTTCTTTTCTAAACAATTTATAATATAAAATCGCTTTAAGATTTTTTTTTTGCTTCCCTTCCATATTACTGTCTATTCTGAGTCTGGACAGTTACAAATAAAAAGACTTTACTGTCAAAAACTGGACGTCTTGTATAACTGAATATGAGATTCATTTTATTTGATAAAGAAATCAGACAAATATTTATGGTCTAAAACTTTTTGGAAATTAGATATCACTTTAAAATCCCAAAACTTTCTTGTTTTAAATAAATGGATAAAAAGTGTAACATTATATTGAACTCACTTTGAATTATATATTTTGAATGCTATAAAATTCGTAAGTGTTTACTGAATTAGAATTAATATAATATAATTCTGTAATTCTATCCTTTTAATGAACTTTAAATATTTTAAAAAAATAATTATTTAATTTTAATAAACTTAAATGCATTAAAAGCATTAGAGTTTGAAGAGTTTAAAGGCTTTTAGTACGCAAACAGTCAATGGTAGTTGAGGTCAGACAAAAGCTACGAATGTGTAAACATATACATATACAATACAGTGCAGAATATTGGTCTCTATACTGTATCTGTACTGTATGTGTGAGATGAAAATAACTTTTAGTGCATGTTTTGATTGTTGAAATACAATCAAATTAAAAAGTTATAAAAAACTATTTGAGTGAAATCTAAATTGCGATTTATTTCTATGGGGTTCAGTATTTTAGGGGTAGGGGTCAAAAGTTAACTTTTTGCGTGAGTATTAAATGAATAAACCGTCTAATTTAACTTCAGGCAGATTCCAGTAATTGTAACACAGAAATAAAGCATTTCTGGCCGCCACACACCCCATGGAACTCATGTAACTCTATTTTAACTTTATGTCATACTATATGAAAAATATTATCGCTGGACTACAACTACTTCTTTTGCGTTACATAATTAATGTATACTGCTTTGCATTGCATTGCGTTAGTTTTTAGCTTTGATCAAAAAGAGCGCTTATAGATTTGTTCTGTCCGTCCGTTGCCAAATAGATCTCGAAAACGGTAAAAGCTATCAAAAAACTGATTATATATTCATAATCAGTGTCCCTGAGAACCCCTAAAATGACGACAAAAATCTGTGTCCAGTGACCAGTGGCCAAGTTACCGAAGGAAAATTACCGATACTAATGCTTCACTATGGGAACGGTTAGAGATATGAAACAAGTGACAAAAATCCAGAAGGATCACGCTTTGTAAACAGTTATAGACTGTATACTTCCCTTGTTATTGTATTAATTTTAATGATTTCCCACTCATTACAATCTACAGTACTTTTTGTGTAAGAGTAAAAACGCATAAAATATATTGAAATATTTTAAATGAAAATCTGTAATCATAGGAAATGATTACAAATATTTTAATAAAATGAATGCATAGTTTTGAAGCGCTTTACTATTAATTAAATAATTAATTTGTATTTAATGTCTTCTATTAATAGAAAACATTATTAGAAGACAATACACTCGAGTTTAATAAACAACAGGAAAAGATAGTTCAACAACAGCATCAACTTTTGGAACAACAGGTGAAGATACAAGAGTTGCAGGTATACAGAGATCTTATAATTCATTCAATTGATAAGTCGTTAGCTTTTAAATACTTTATAAGTAAATCATAATTTTTGTATCCAAAGGAAAAAATTAATGAACAAAACAAGTTATCATTAAACTCAGCAATGCGTTCATCATCACTACCGGTGTCACAAATTCCAATAGGAATCTCGCCATCAATGCTATACTTGCCGTTTGTCGACGGAATTGTTAACACTAACAATGTTATCAACGAATCACATGTAAGTCATACAAAACAATAAGAAATTATAATAACTGAACATAGTTTGAATTCAATATCTGAAAAGCACAATAAGAGCATAAGTTTTTTGTGTAATTGCATGGCATGTATGGCATACGCTTGAGTCTGGCAAAAGTGTACTTTTTACACAAATTATAGCACTTTTAACCCATCTCTGACCCAACAAAACTAATTATTATAAAAGTAGATTTAATTTGGTTTATGTTTTAATTGGTTTCTGTGCACGCGTTTGGGGCTTAAAAAATTGCAAATTAAGCAAAATGTTCGCTTTGGACAGAATGGACCACAAGACCTATCAATTCCTTTTTTAAATACAAATTTATTAAATTAATAATAGTTTGAGAGATCAGACATTAGACAAATAAATTTAAAGAATCTCTTAATGGTTATAATTTTTCATTTAAATATTTGATATTCTTGAGCAATAAATGGCAGCGGAAGTCGTTGCCTATTAGACAGTCATTCAGACATAAGGCATAAAACAGAGCTTTTCTTTAATTAAGAAGTGAGGGAACATGTGATTAGTGAATAAAAATAGTATTAAATTTGTTTCAAAGATTAAATTAATAGAGAGTTTTGTGTAACTTATGTACCGATAAAGTGAAAACTTCTGTGCAGTTATGAGTTCTTAATGTCTGCGAAAGTGTGCCAAAACTCATTTCAATGTAAGACTCTTTACATTATAGCTATGAAGTAAAACTCAAATCTATTTTTCACTTAATAATATACACAATCTTTTTGATAATCTGTGAATCGATTTAACTTTATTTCAAATCTTATAATTTTTAAGTAAAGTTTAAATCATTTGTGTTTGAGTTGAAGCAAAGCTAACTTTAAGACCATTAATATCTGACAGTAAATCACTTGAAAAGTGCTTTTTATGAAGTGTTTTCTCATTTATAATAAGTTTAAGTAATTAAAACTGCAGTTCTTGAAGAGTAAACTTGAATCAAATTTTAATCAATTTTGACAGAAAATCAAACATTATTTTAATTTCAAATTACAGCATATGTCTCATCAATTTGTTCCAAATTTAAGCCCGCCGTCAAAGGCTTTAAAAAATATGATGTCAACAATATCTAAGCCAACAAATAGTAAACCAAATTCAGCAGCGATTGACTTATCATCAAAACATTTATCATTATTAGTAAAACCTAATGACTCGTTCGCACCGTTAGATCTAACAAAACCAAAGCAAATGAATAGTGACTCAAATTTGTCATTACAATCGACTTCATTATCAGCTTTACAGCAACTCAAACAAATGTCATTACCTTTTTTACCTCCGATTGCAGTCAATAGCAATCAAACCGATCTTTACAGCAATGGTCCAATATTTATGCCAAATATCAATGCTTTCAATCATTTAATTCCCCCATTTATTGGACAATTCAATTCAACTCCTCAGATAAGTAATGGGGTTTACACTGAAAATAATGGAACCAATGGTATTAATAATCATCTTAAGTTTGGCAAAAGTGGTGCTAATAATGAGGACAAAAGAAATGATAACCAATCTGATAAAGATAGGGAATCGTGGAGTACTGGACCCAAAAACGATACAGTCATTACCTGTCAAAGTAAGAAAAGTGATTTTTTTAGTTTTATAATCAGTAAAAAGCAGATCAAAGCCTACAGTATCTAATTAACTAATAATTGTCATAACAATTGGATATTTAGTAAATTGACTTAAAAAAGTTTAGATTTATTGATGCGTTATATATATCTCTAAATAAACTATTGAGGCTATGAATATACAGTCGATATAGAGTTTAATTGCAGTTGAATGTATCTTTTCATTTCATCGTAAAAGCTTAATATTTCATATTTATTATTAATTAAATAATTTTCTATTTTAATATTTATCAATTGAATACAAAAATACATATTTTTTGTCACTGTTTCGAAAAAGATTTGCGAGAAAAATGCAAACAAACTAGAAATATAGCTTATATTTGATTTATTTTGATTAAAGTCTAACTGAAACTACAGTTATTCATAGATTAAAAGTTTAATTTTAAGCTGAATTGGAACTCAAGCTTTTAAAAAACTTCATTGAGTGAATTGATTTTAATGAGATCTGAATCTATTACCTCAATGATTAATATTAAATAATTAATTAATTAATTAAACTCTAAGGCAAGGTTTTGGGCGCAAAGATAATACGGCAGCAGAAAAAAGAAGACGGAAAACCGCACGTCAAAAGACCAATGAATGCATTCATGGTTTGGGCTAAAGACGAACGAAGAAAAATACTGAAAGCGTGTCCTGATATGCATAACTCTAATATATCTAAAATATTAGGCGCGCGTTGGAAAGCAATGTCTAACTCTGAAAAGCAGCCCTATTATGAAGAACAGTCTCGTCTATCGAAAGTTCATATGGAAGAACATCCGGATTATAGATATAG
>JAQGCH010000179.1:0-30042 GCA_034699485.1 Nanhermannia elegantula
TCAAAGAACAACAGACGAGGCTGTGATTCGAACCCACTACCCATCGATGATGAGTCCAGCACCTTATCCATTGCGCCACAAAGACTTCTCTAACTTAAACTGATTCAATACCATTTTAATCACTTAATATTCAAGGCTAAAGATCTTAGAAAAAAGATTGTAAATCTAAAGTATTTTAATAAGGCTTCAAAGAATTTATGATTTAAACATTTTAACAAACTTTGACTAACTTTCTTTACATGATCTGTCGTCTTAATGTCAGAATCTAATTACAAGTTTTACTGGTATTTCAAGTGTTTGTCAGTAATTACAAGAATTAATTTTGAGAAATTTTATTCAAACTTTCCTTTTATAAAATATTAAGAAATTTGAAAAATTTTCTACATTTCGATCAAAGAAAGGAATTATCGAGAATTCGCGATCTTTTTCTGTTCTGGAGTTTGATGTAAAAGCTTCGGTTACATATATGTACTGCTCTAAAAACATCATAAGAGATTTGGCCCGATTTGGAACCATTTTTCTGATTTGATAAGGAATTTAAACTACAAGTGTCTCAAAAAATGCGTGTTTAATCATTTTCTTTAATAACAATGATTTTGATAACCATTTGATTACAGAATATACAACACCTGTCAACGTCAACAGATCTTTTCACAATACAAAAATTTATTGCCAAACCACAAAGTTATCTGTTATAAAACTTTAGACTAATCATTAAATACAATAAAATTCTACATTTAATAAACCATTAAATATTGTAAAATTAAAAAATTAAATTTTTAGAGATCCTTCAATTTTTACACTTACTTATTTACATTACATTATAATATTATGATTAAAGTTATAATTTATTTAATTTATAAAGCTGTTAAACGATTTAAAAATATTTTGAAACTCCAGATTTAATCATTTTTAAGTAATTGTAATTATTTCGCTCTTTATTAAGTTGAGCGAAAAAATAAAACAATATTAAGAGCAATATGTGATATGTCATATGTCATATGTCGCAGTCATGCCAAAGCCTTTGAGGGGTCTTAAGACAAAAATGCTTAAAGCTACCGATCGGAAAATCCTCAGTCATTAAGTGATACAATTATAAACTTTAATAAGTTAATTAATTACATTTTCAAAATTTGAATTTTTTTAATTTTCTAATTTCAATGTTAGAATTTATTAAAATCAGTTTCTATTTCTCTCCGCATACTATAGATCCGATTCTCAACTTTAAACTTTCAATAATTCCTTTCTTTAGTTATAATAAGGAAACATCTATAGCTTTCCAAGAATACTATGAGAGCTCTGATAATCCATCAATCTTTAGATTGAGAAATATTCAACTCATTCAGATTCAAGGATTTCAATTGAGACTCATTTTAATAGAATAGAAAATACTGTGGTATTTCATTCTATAGTAAATAAATCTAAACCATATTGTATAAGTTGTATATTAAAATTTCACATTATATTTAAGAAGTAGGCTGACCACCTCATGCATGTTTGGAGAATGGATAAAATATATAATTAATCCTATAACGTTTTAAACTATACTCAATAAAATTGACACTATAACAGTTATACCCAGTAAATATTTCCAGCTTTGTATAGATATCACTTGTATTTGATCAAAAGTTTAAAAAGGGGTCGTTCTATCCTAAAGTTTTAATTTGAGAAAAATCTGGCACCTACTAAAGTTAACGTACAAAAATACAAAATTTAGCTTGTTCGGATAATAGAATACGAATGCTTTTATATATTAAAAAAAAATACTGAAAAAACCCTCAAATTTATTATATTTCAACTTAAGAAGTGCTTATTATCTGTTTATTCTGCGTGATATGATGTCTGCGCCTTATGAAAATTTTTGGATTCGGCGTCAATATTCGGTGAAATTCGGTTTAAGTCAAAAACCTTTATCAGTATTTATACTTAAAATAATTAAAAAATTTCTTGATTCAGAGTTTGACTCTTATTAGAGACTCTAATTTAGAGTATCGAATACGACATTCGGTTGATATTAAAGAAATTATGTGATATTAAAAGAGTTAATTATATTTTAACAAATCCGCCACTAATCTCAATATTCTAGACTTATATAATTGCTTAACTCATTCAAAGCAATAATGAACAAACCTGTATATCAATCAGAACCACAATATTTAAATCCTTTTTAGAATAATGTTTATATAATCATACATTTGAAGAAAACTAAAATTTATATTTAACGATCGAACGCAAGATTTAGATAATATTCAAGAATTTTCATAAAATATTGAAAATTTATAATTTGAAGCAATTTTTTAAAGAAAAAAGCAATCATTTAAAAGTTTTAGAATTAGGACATATAAAGTCTCAGTGAAAAATTCTATTAAACATTAATTACAAAATAACGATTTAATTTTGAAAATCCCTATTTCGCTATTTAGTGTTAATCATAATTTGATTGAAAGTTTTGAAGTGAATTTTTAAGATTAGTTTATATGCCAAATATTTTCATAAGGGGTGGTACACAGTACGTACGAAGTCTAGGGGGGAGGGGGTTGGCCAAAAGAGTACGCATTGGAGGGGAGGGGTATAAGATAAAATGTACGTACATTATTTATGCGAAAAAATCTCTATAAAACTTGTTTTATTATTAAAATCTTAAAAGTGGAAGCGATTACAACTTATCTGTACACATTGTCATTAAATTAATTTTGCCCATCAGTAGAGAACAAGTTGGAAACGTATGTTTAATGGACTATAATCAGGGTTCGCCAAGCACCTTCGCTTTAGGGGGATGTAAGTCTGAAAAATTTTCAAATTCTAGGGGGGGGGATAACTCATCGGTTTTATAAGACAATTTTTTCGCAAAATCCATTTTGCCGCCAAAATTATTACAAAAAATATTTCCCGTCAATATTTTTAATTGATTTTATACCCCAAAAAACAGCGTTTATCTAAAGCAATTTTCTGAAAAATACGTTTTCGCGCCAAAATTTTTAAATGAAATGCATATTTATTTTATTAAATATAATGTGTTAAAAAATATATATCCTGTCTTTCAAAAAAATAAATCAACAAAAAGTTCAAGAACAATAAATTTTTAGGAAAAATCTTGGGGGGTCCAATTTTCCAGGGGGTGTACACCCGATACACTTGCGCCTTGGCGAACCTTGACTATAATTCAATACAATCATTTCAATAGATAATCAGCGGACTACTATGGTTGCCAAGTTGGGTCAGCTCATATACGGGAGAAAATCCGGGAGGCACAAAATATCAAATGGGGACCAAGATAATTTTTCGAAATTCTTAAAATCGCCCAAAAAACTAAAGGGCGACCAAGTTGTCTATTTTTCAAAATTTAACTGAATTCTGGAGACTCCCGACTAATCCTACAACTACAATTACTTTGGGTGATGAAAAATGTTTAAAAAGTGAAAGTGTCTTTGTTAAGACTAGTGAATAGCATTCGTTCGAAATCTTGAGCTTCAAGCTCAAGCTTCTTTAAGCTCAGCTCAGAATTCTTGATTTTTGAGCTAAACTGCTATCTTATAGCCTGAGCTTCAAGCTTGAGCTTATAAGCTCAAAGAGAGCCAAAATTAAGCTCAAGCTCAGCTCAGCTCAGCTCAAAGCTAGCTTGTGCTATTCACTAGTTAAGACATATCTTTTCTTAAAGTGTTACTTAGAATTGTATTCTAACGACGTGTCAGATATAAATAACTGTATGTTTTATTTTTCTAAGTTATACCTCAAGGTATAAAATCGAAGTTCATTTTTACAAAAACAAGCCTCAGCTCAAGTTCAGGGTTTAGATAAAAGATGAATCTCAGAAAAACAATTTGTCTGGAATTAATCATTACTGAATTCAATTATTGTTAGAGCACTTCTAATAAATCATATTTTATAAATTGAAGATAAGTTAACTATTGCTTCAAAAATAACCGTATTTTTTATTTTTCATATTTTTATTTGAAATTAATGAGACTCCAGTTTAGCACCTGTTCAAATCGAATCATTAATTTTGTGAAAATAAATTTTTACCTGTTTATCAAATATATAGATTTAATCTAAACCTAACTGATTGTTTACAAAAAAAGAATTTCACCGGAATATAAGAAATTTTAATAAAATTGATTGCTCTAAACTCTCTTTTACAGAACATTTTATAATAATAAGCATAAAAATCCCTGAATTTAAAACTTATAAATCCGAAATTGTGTAAAATTAATTGATAATTATTTTTAGTTCTTCACTAGACTTAAATCCCTAAATCAAAATCTAATTGTTTTACACTTTTATTACTTTAAAGATTCTTTTAAACTATGAAATAAAATATATAAATCATTAAGTATTTTAAAGAATTCACCCAATCCTTATTTACAATTTAATATTTTTTTATTTTTTTAAGTCATTTCAAAGAATTAAATGCTATTTTGAAGATTTCTTTTTTCTTGAGATATTGTTTTATGAATAAAATATAAAAAATAATTTATGCTTCAGTTGAGAAATGTATGATAAATAATACGAATCATATTTCACTTATTTTAATAAGTTGTTTATAAATAGAAATTTATTAAGTAAAGAATTTATTATCAACTTTTTAAGCCGTGTTTTTTAAAGTGCGAACATATAAAAAGTTTTTGTCATTACTTTAGAAATAGAATATTTTATATTCAATCAAAATCCACGATCAAAGATGGTTTAAGTCTTACATACATATAGTTTTGATTCGTAAATATAAACGGCTAAAAATAGATATCAAATAAGGATACAGTATTGACATTTTAGCGCAATCAACTGCTGCTGAAATAAATATTATATGATTCTGTATGTATGGTATAAATGTATTGTACAGAAAACATGAACATCTGATTCAGTAATCATGTTTATGCTATATTACAATTCAGTATATATTGAATATTTCATAACTAATTGTTTAAACTTATTAATAGCAACTTATTTAACATAATATATGTTGTAACAGTAGATGCTATATTCAAAATAGCATTAATACTGGTATATTTATAACTGTAGACTATATTAACAGGATATAAGTCTGTAATACATTAAATAGAAATTTTATTTTTGATTTCTTTATGAAAAGATTTTCTTAAATTTCATAATTTAATACTTTCTATTTGATATGTGTTTACTGCAAAAAGGATTTGCTACAAAATGGATTTCTACAGACCATTAGCGTGGGATTTAATACATTTTAAACTCGAAAGTTTAGAGAACTCTGTCTTTAGTCAGATAAATATGATTTTTGAAAATAAGTTTTTTCTAAATATAGAAATAAGAACTGAATTAACCTCTAAATGTTTCCATAAGAGAATAAACAAGAATAAACTGAGACTCGATGATAGAGATGATTATTATCTTAAATTTATTTTTAAAAGTAATTAAACTGATTTGATGTGACTCAGCATTATTGGAATTCTCACTAAAGAAATTCTGAACTCATAAAAACTATTTATTTATTTAATGGGGATTTTTGCTAATTATATATTATCATAATTTTCAACTGAGATTCTGTTAGTGCTGTTGGTGTCTTCTGTAAGCCATCTTGAATTTTGAAAAAAAAATTACTGTTATTTCATACCAAATTTCGACAAAATTAAAACCATAAGCAGAAAATTAAATATGATATAGAAACTAAAAACAAATTCTAGAAAAAAAATATCTATCAACAGAACCATAACTAGCTATGGGTCAGAGGGAGCATGTCAGACTTAAGCAAGGTAAGACCCTCAAGGGGGGTCATTTTGGAAATTTTGAAAATTTAAGGAGGGGTCAAACTCGTTTTTATAAAACAATTTTTTCACAAATCGGGTTTCCCGCCAAAAGTTTTTTTGGTAAAATTTTTTTGGACCAATGTAGAAATCAAAGGGGGGACCAGGGTAAAATTTTGGAGCCGAGGGAGGGTACCAACCACCTACCAACCGGCCTTGCTTAAGTCTGGAGCATGTGCTTAACCACAGATTTGTAAAAAATAAGCTCAAAATCCTAATTAGGAAATTAACATTAAATTTAATTATTACTTAACTGATGCAGAAATATTATCTGTCTTAAAAACTGAACTTTAGTTATCTAAGAGTACCAGTAATTCATTATTAGATGCTGATGGGTCTAGGACGATTCACCGACAACCAAATCACCGACAATCAAATAACGGACAACAAATACAACGATAACAAATTGATCGACAATAGATAGAAAATTTTTTTAAATCGGATTTGAGTGAAATTAAATTAGTGTTGGGCCAATCTAAACTTTTTATTTCAGTTTATTTTTCAGTCGTTGAAAAATTCAACTCCAGTCCCAAAAACTGAAATATCACTAAATTAGACAGTGCTCTCTAATATGAAAGTAAATTTGTCTAAAAATAAATCTTTAAGATTTAAATAAAAATGCAAATATCTCTATGTAAAAATTTATTTACATAGATTATTGTTTAAATATAAATATATCAAAACGTATTAATTTTAGTGTTAGAGAGTCGAAACCGGTATCATTAGTTACAGCATGACCTGAACTCTCGATTTTTGAAAAACATTTTCCCGAAAAATGACAGTGACCAAGTTACCGAATTAAAGGCTACGCCACCAATGCTTTTCAATAAGAAAATTTTCTTTTGAATAACGCTAATAGATATCTATAGAGTCTATTAAAATGGAAATTATTTCCGATATGGTTACTGACAAAATTTCCCGAGTTGTTTGAATTTTTCGAAGTGACCGTAATATATACACACACACGACCGAATTATTCACCCGTTAAAAAATCATAATTTAAAAATATTTTTTAATGCTCAATGAACGGGCTGTCCCATCTAGTTAATTGTAATTCAGGATACAATTTAGCGGCTAAAATACATTTTTGTTAAGACTTTTCTTTATTGGTCAGAACTTGATTTTGGACTTTACTGTATAGTAGATTAGTATTGCATTAAACTTAATATAAATTCAAATGAATTTAATAAATTTTATATACCTGTACACTAATAAATGAGTTGTTTTCTTAATTTACAGGTATGTCCCTAAATAATTATTTTAATAAATTGAATATAGGATTATTGATAAATTCAATTTCAGTGACGTAAAGGTCTATTGTTTCATTTTTATATTAAACGGAACACCAAATTATCTTTAAATTTATAAGATTTGTATTTGTCTTTGATAAAAACATTCCAATAAAAAAATGCACATTGTTTTTTCTCTGTATGTTCTAAGAATTTTGTACCCCACCAGACATCAAATCCTAGTTACGCAACTCTCTATCAAATAATTTGCTCCCCAGTGAGAATTGAGGCTGTATAGCATATGTATTGTGAAACAGTTTGCATTGTATTGCTTTAAAAACATGATAATTTTCCTATAACAACATTTCAGCAATAATATAGAAAAAGCCAATATTTAATGTCTAATTTAATATTGAGTTATAAGTTATATGTTGGTTGTGGTTATAACTTATAACTACATCCAATTGTAATTAAAGTTATTTATTTAATTGACTAAAATTGTGACTTTTCGATGAAAATGATAAAAAGACAAAAAAGGAAAAATTTGAAGGTTCAAAGATTGTAAGGTTAAAACTTGAATCACTTTATACGTTAGATTTTAAAATCACTCACTTTTAAAAAGAGTGTTTTATTCATATTATTGCTCATTTTGATGTTATGTTATTCTTAAATACAGTTAATCGAGTATTTAAACCAAAAAATAAATTTTGAATTAAATGCATTTCAATTTACTATACTTTCAAGGCTTTAATTTTTAATAAGACATACATTTTCATATTTAATAAGAATATTTTCAATAAATTAATACTAATAATGATATCATATCATATAATTTTTCAGGAGATCTTACCTTTGCCCAGAGTAAGAATGAGATTTTTAAGGGGGAGACTCCGTGTGGGCGTGGGCTAACACAACGGGTCTGGGATTGTTCGAAACGATAGACATGTGGCACATTGCAGTCAAAGAAGTGCAGTGTACGGGGTTTGAACTGACGACCATTGAAACATTCGATCGTGAGTCCAACACTATTGAACTTCCATTATAAAATTATAGATTTTATTTAATTCTCATTAGACTTCTTACGCTTTAGTGTATTATTTAGAAAATTTTCTAAAGAAAAATAATAAAATAGTAACAGAATGTATTAATTTAACATTTGATTTCTTGAACAATTGAACGCTTAAAATAAATTACAAATAAATAAAGATATTTATCAATATAATTTGGGTTAAGATAAGAGAATTGCTATCAAGAGATACTTTTGATATCGAGCTTTTCTATTCACGATATTTCAAACGTTATACGTCTTAATACTTGTAGAAAATCAATAACTGACTATTTATAACTAAATAAAACATGTGATTCAAATTCATATTCTGTAACTGTTATATAGTATTTGGGTGAATAAAAATATTAGTAAATAATGTACTGATTTATTAGCACGAAATGTTTCTTTCAGTTTTATTAGATTTTTATCATTTGAATAAATACATAAATTTGATTAAATATTTCCTGAAAGCCATTCGGTTAATAAAAACTGTAGAATTATGTTCTTTACAATTTTGTAGATTTAATTATTGGTCACATATAAACTTCCAGTGAATATTACATTTTTGTTGCAATACTGCGCTCATCAAATACAAATCCTTGTTTGTTTAGTCCGTTTGACCATAATCTTTTCATTTTATTATTTTTTAAAATGTATAAAAACGTGTAAACTATCACTGTTCAAAATATTTTCATTTAAAAAATTTTTTAAATCCATTTCTGTGTGAGAGTTAGCAACAAATTCTAAAGAAAATCAGATGCATCTACTGTACTGTATATGCCTGACAAAGAGGGGTTTCGAGGGGTCAATAATTGATTTTATTAAATTACATTAAGGTTTAGGGGTTGAAAGCCTCTAAATACCAGTGAATCGTTAAGGGCAAAGGTTATTTAATCAAACACATCTATGGCCACAGAATTTAACAAAACTTTTTCCGCGACTTATAAGACAAAAGTTGTTCATTTTATTAGTAGAAAATATTCTGAAAGTTGCGTTAAAATCAATTATTAACCTCTGGGAAACCCTCCCTGTGAGTAAAAATATGTAATATTCGTGTTCGATTCTAATGCATTTGAATGCATTCATATAACTAATGCGGCACAAAGGCTCAGCTCAAGATCCTTCTTGAAGATACACCATTAAAAGAGGCACAATAGAGATTAGATAGAGTCTGGATAGAGTCATAACAAAATACATCGATTATGATCTCAATATCCCTCTCCTGTAAATCAATTGAGTTTCAAATTGTTGAGAGCTTTTTCATTAAATTTGGAACAATTTTTTATCTTTGCTATTTTGAAGAATTGTGATTCTGACGCTCCCAAAGTTGTTTTACACTCTGCATCAATACTTAAGTTTTCTCTGGTCTTTATTGAGGACAAACAATTGTGAAACAAAAGTATTGCACTTTATCCAAAAAACATAAAAATGATTCATCAAAAACGCCTTTCATTACCAATTAATATGATAACATACAGTACATAATAACTACACTGCGCCCATATTTTTATGATTAATTGAATAAATTTTATTTTCAGTAAGTTATATACAAATGCAGTTATTGCTAAACGATAGCCAATGACAAAGTCAGTAAAATTTCCAAGAATTACAATACAAATTATGTTATATTATGAATAATTAAGGATTAGGAGTTCAGCTCATGTCAAAGTGATAATACATGTATCAAAATTTTTCAATTAAAACAATGCTTTTTTAATACTTACTCTCAAAAACTCAAAAAATTTGAAATATCTGATATTACTTGCTCTCTTTGCTCTCTTTGCTCTCTTTGCTCTCTGTATTACAATAACTCAAATACTAGCAAAACAAGCTATTTTTTCTTTTTATTTTTATCTAATTTTAACAACAATTAAATTAATTAATTTTGTCTGAAATTTAGTTTAATTTCATTAATAATTATTTTTGTTTTCGAAATTGAACGAAAAAATCATGAATTTAATTATGAGATTTAATTCAAACTATTCACTAAACTTAAACAAATATATGATATAAGCCTTCATTCAACCAAATTTATGATTTACAGGATATTACTTTAGTATACATTGAGAGTATTTCACTTGTACGGTATTTTTCTCATTATTATGTCCTAAAAGCCTGATATGCAGCACAACCTTAACATTTATAAACGAGTCTATTTAGAGAAAAAAGCAAAATAACTGGAACTGACCTAAAAATCGATTTTTTTGAGCTCATAGTGTTTCAGCTAAAGCTATGATTACAGCGCATTCATTTGCCTCAAATATTTTGAATTTATTGATATAAACTTTACTCTATAGCAGCTCTATAGGTAACTAAGTTCAGTATTAAATGCATATTTGACATAAGTCTTGTTTGATTGCAATTTTACTTTATAAATAGAAAATTAATCAATTGCATGGTATTTTAGTTTTGAACAAAATTAACTTTCAATATATTAAACATTTATACCCAACGATATATCCCTTTTTAGGTAATTCAAAAAACCTCACATACCAGTGGATATGTAATCAACAAATAAAATTGCAAATAAAACTATTCATACAAATGACAGATTCAGTGGAGTTTAAATGTTAGTAAACATAGAGTAAAATCATTATATTCTATGATTCCATTTAAAAATTAGCAAATTTTTTATTAATTTTTGTAGAATAACAAGAAATGAAATAACAATCAAAACTATGATCATCGAGAAGTGCAGTCATCAAAACATTTTTAATGCCGTCGAAAGGCTTATGTTTTGCATGCATTTAGTTGACAACCGAATTAAAAAGAATTACGATATCTTTTGATTATCTTAATTAAAGCCTTCGTTTGGAAAAGCATTCGCTGTGAGAAATTAAATCACAAGATATTGTCAACAAATAAGTAATTAATTTGATTAAAGAACTATTTAATGACAATAATTGTGTTTTGGCTCGAATTCAAATCATATTAATTAATGGTTAGATTTGACACAAGTTTTGGTTCAGGAATTATCAAAAAATTAAACATTTTTTGAGGCGCACACTCAGTGAAAATTGAAAATTAATTGAAAGTTTTAAACTTAGGGGTAATCCACAGATGATGTCACGCAAAAGGGGAGGGTGGGGTCCATAAATAGCCCTTTTCAGCGTGACATCATTTGTGGTCACCACTTATGTCATTTTTATGCCGCAATATTCTTATATCAAGTTTTAAGGTTATAATAAAAGTGGAACTATTAGATTATTAGACCATTTGTTTCACAACTTTTCTCTGACAAACAGATATAGCATTTATGAGAAACTTGGAAAATAAATTAAACTAAAGTAAATTCTTCCAAAAACTGTTTGATTTATTGAGCATTTATTGATTTAAAGCAAACATTTTCCTGACATTAGATTATAATATAGATTATTATATGATAAACATATATTTAGAATCAATTGTATTGTACTCTGTTTTGAACTCATAGCGTAACTTTGTATCAATAAATAATAGAGACTTACTATAGTTTTAATTAAAATTAATTTTAAAAAACTTACTTTCAGTTGAATTGTGCACAAACACAGATATGAAACGGTTGTCACTTCATTAAAGTTTATTTTGCAGAGAACTCAATGATTTTGCATTAAAGTTAACTTATGTTCAAATTGTAGGAAATATTTTACTTCATATTCTCTTAATTCTAAAAAACTTTTCCCAAAATATTACTCATAAACTCATGACTTGTCATCAAATACTTGAAATATTTAATTTATTAAATGATTTAATTGATGACCAAAATCTGAAAAATAATAAGCACTTAATGAAACACTTATTCATTGGAACCAATGATGCGATGCAGCTGTTGTTTATTGAAAGAAATTTCTCAAGTTTTGTAGTTTTGTTTATATATAAATAAATTCTAAATTATTGCAAAGTTTTTAAATTAGAATCAAGTTTTTGAAAAATAAATTTTAAATATTGCTTAAGTTTACAAAAGTTGATGGATTACAAGCAAACGTTAAATATATCTTTTAAGTAAAAGCTATCGATCTATTTAATTGGTTTTAAACTTTTGCCTTTTTAACTCAAAAATACTTTTATGACCTATCTTTCAAATTTTACTCTCTATTCATCAAATATATCTTATAATATGTTTATCATAATATTATTTTCATTTATCAATTAATTCTCAAATAAGTTCTTTTTCATTTCACTTTTCATATGCAAAATTAATTTTGACTGCAAATGCAGGAAATCTCATGATGAGTATGATCTTAAGGGATGTCACTCTCACTGCAATCAACTATTTATAAAGATTTCCTATTCCTTCAAATTCTTAATAATTCCTTAAAACTCTTAACTCATTGAGAAATATGATTGAAAAACTATATATATTGACAGTCAAACTCCCTTATAGAGCTTTCAACTTATTCTTAAGCCTTAATTAAGATATAATTATTTGAAAAATAATATGAAACAAGTTTCGGTACATCTTATTGAAAGTGCTTTACATTATTGTGTGGCTTTACCAAAATGGCAAACTATAAAGTTATGGTATTCTATTTGCAACGCAAAACATGCGACACAATAATGCAAAGTCTTATTCAAAAGATACGAACGATTATCAATCACTCTATAGTGTTATGTTAAACAGTAATAAATGAAATATAAAACTTTTACTTTATATAATCAGGAACTCATTCATTATTTTAAAAAATGTGACTGTCAGCTAAAAAATAAACTAAATTTTTCGTATTTTCATTTGCATTTTTAAATATTAGTTATTTTAATGAAGAATCTTTAATATTTAATCGAAGAATGTTATCATATTTTTAATAGTCGGAGCTTAAATTCAATTATAATTATATCTTTTCTTAACTTGAATACTGTTTGATTTAATTAAACTGATTAATGAAATATCATATTAAAAATAATTATTTATGCATTTACTATAATTTGATTTTAAAGATGCTATAAAAGTGAATCACATAAACCTTAATGACGTAAATGGACTCTAAATTTAACCATAGATTTAAACGTATACTGACGTCTTTTAAGACTGAATGCACTGAATTTAGTTATGCAGTAATTTTTAATTATTCGCAATTAAAATTATAAAACAAACAATCACATAATAGCTCATATTGTAATAAAATGTGAATATAGACAAACACTTTCAAAATATTCAATATTTAACCAAACTTTAAATGAAAATGATTTGAATTAATTTCATAAAAGTTTTTTAGTTGTGAGAACATATATTTATAAAATAACTTTAGATTTCTTACTTTTTCACAATTTCATAAAGATCACTAACTGTGGAATTAAGTGGATAGTGTTTCGGCTGCTTAACTTCAGCACAAGTCATCAAATGATTCACTTTTGCTTCTTAGCCTTTTTTCATAGTAGATGTTCAGGAGAGAAATTTGAGGTCAATTGCTTAATAGCCCTTTAGCTTTAAGTTTTGGTCAAATTTTGTTTATTTTTATTTAAAGATAGTCTCAAATTCACATGTTTTGTGTTAAACTATTTATATAAATGCAATTAATTTTCTGTATTTAGGCACAGTCTGCCACAGAATTGACTTAATTTTAGTAATAGGTTCAGAACCAAAAAATTAAATTTGGGAATAAAACAACAACAACTTATGAGAGAAAAGCCTGGGGAGGGTGATTAGAATACATTTATTAATACTTATATACCAGGTCCTGTACATCATATACAGTACCAACAACTAAGTCAGTAGTGTTCAATGGATAACAGTGCCGTAACCAGGATTTTCAGTTTGAGGCTAGATATAGGAAAAACCTAAAATATGGCAAATTTTTAACATTTCTGCACACCTAGACTTAAATGTTTAAAAATCATTGGGGTTCTATAGCCCCCTGCCCACCCCTAGTTACGGCTGTGGCAGGAAAGCTTAAAAATGAGCAATACTGTTACAGTACTGTATATTTTATCAAAGAATATGTTATTTCCTTTACTTAGTAGCTTTCAAAACCAATTGTCCATAAAATTAAACGCTAATATTCATAATGGGCAGTAATTCAGTACATTTTACCCTTTTTTCTGCTCAATGAATGCTAAGTAGCGGTTCTGAAAAATTTTCTTTTATATAAGTAAGGGTTGGCTATTATATTTTGCTTTTGTAGTTAACTGACTATTCATTCGACTGCTCTTAACAATAATTTTAAATACAATATGTTGGACAATGGGGTCAATGTTGAGCACTAAAGAGTGATAGTATTGCTAATAATGCACTTTTTTCTTTGAAATGTAAATTAAATATAGAATTATATTTTTTCGCTAAATTTTTGAACAGACCTTCTTTCAAGTCTAAACCTAATTCACGAAGTCTGTAGTTATTATGGAAAAGCCTATAACTGCTATCAGTACAGGCAATAGCGATGTAAAAATCTCAATAATGAAAGTTTTAAATTTTAAAACTCAATTTAGAGGATGTTTTGTCATGCATTTTATTAACTTTATTAGTCTTTGTTTATTCTCATGAAGATTTATATTTTGACAAATAAGTCATACTAAGTATAGATAAAGAGCTGCAGAACTAATGGTCTCATTTATAATAGAGTCCGAGAATAAATTAATAGCATTACATATGGTTAAGGCAAATATCAATCAATTGGGACAATATGTAACAACAATAGTATTAAACATTTATAATAATAAAAGGCCAGACGAACACAATAAAGTGAAATAAGGCTTTACTTTGCATTACATGCAAATATAATCTGTACGCCAGTTAGTCCTCACTTTTGTCAATAACAAAACAACAAAAAAGCTATGAATATGTATATGTATATGGATTTTGGCGATTCTCAGTATGTATTACAAATGGCAAGAAATAATACCAAATAATACTGTTGACAAACGGACCGATTCATAATTGTTAACGACAACTGGACTATTGTGTCATGAGTTCCTATTTTGATGGCTCATTTTGCCGACGATCTGAGACATATGAGATCCGGAACTCTATAAAAATAATGTTTAATCATATTCATGAACTGGAAATCGGATAATAACAATAGACTTTTCCAGAGGCTCACAATTCAATAGATACTACTCATAACAGAAGTTCTTACGAGTTGGCCATAGTTTTTTACATTTCTCTTTCGACTCTCTATCTGACTATTTTTGTATGATTATAATCCTCTATAATACTAATTCCGCATCTGCTTATTGAATATTATAGACGACTAATGTATATTACATTTTTTAAAGCTCTTCTTTCTAAGCCATAAATTGTAAACCTATAGATCTATTATTATTTTGGGAGCTTTTAAAAAGAGTTTTGTCGTGTGAAAACTGTTTTTTATATTATTGCCGAGAAATTTGAGAGCAGATGTCTTTATTATAAGAGAGCCAATGCATATTCATTTGTGTATTACACACGAAATATTGTTTGAAATACCTTTTGGCTCACTCTCGCACTCTCTCAATCTTTCTCTCTTTCTGTTGTATTCTGTTTGTTAAACTACCTTTAGATGTGTAAAGTGATGGTTGTCAAAAAGCTGGCCAATTACTATCATCACTGCGCGACAATCACATGGAGAGCTAGTTTTGTTTGTCTTCTTATTCTTTGCACTAAGGGCTCAATTGGTATTATACAACGCACTAAATATTATTACCTAAAAGGATAGAATAAGCGATTCTTTCATTCTCTTTCCTCTACAAACAAATACAGTTGGCTTCGAATTAGAGGGTCCGAGAATGAAGACGCGGGCCATACAATTGCAACCAAACAATACTTTTAAATTGATGGGTGGAGTTATAGAAGTTTTTAGTTTGTTGGGTGACAAATGCACTGCCGGCGATCGGTCCGTATAGAGAGAGTACTCCACACCACTCTATTATCAACCTTTTTCACTAAAATCTTCTCAATGAGTCTTTTGCAATGTCGGGTATAGTATGTGCCGATTCTACTGTTTAAGAATACACACGAGTGCCACTCTATATATAGATGTCAATTGACATAAGCCTACTTGTGGTGAAGGTGTGCGAACAAGATTATGACTTAACTTAGTTGTAATACACGTTTATCTCTTTGGCGTTTTTTTAAATGATGTCACGTTCTTTTTTTGTTGATTCACTGCTCGATTTGAGTAACAGTACTTCGGTTAAAACCAAAGAAAGAAATTTAACGACTTCTCAATTGACGAGTTGTGAAAAAGGCACTAAAGATGCGTTACAACGATTGCTTAACGTAACAGTTGGAAGCGATGTCGGCTTACGTAATACAGACAAACATACCATTGATTATCGGCAACTGTTTAGCGCGACTTTAAATAGAAACTCATTAGAAGCGAATCATTTTGATAATAGTAAGTTCATTACAGATAATTATAGATAATAATTAATATTAATATACAATTCATCTTCTATTGAATAAGTTTTTTGGTGGAGGTGTGCAACTAATGTTTGACTAGTTATTTAAACTTTTCATTTAAATTTCATCAAAATTGTATTGCTATAAAATCAGTTGCCTTTTCTTTTTCAATACAAAAACAATAAAGTAATAATTTGTTTTATAAATGAGAGTAAAATAAGGTAATTATTTAATTTCGAGATTTTGAGTAATTGTTTTGATTGAATAAAGTACTGTACTTCGCTTCAATGCATAAAATAACTTTGTTCAAAACAAGGAGAAATAGAATAAAATTGTGGATTATAATCAACAATTCTTTATAAAAGTACGCAAAGTTTCAAATGAGCATCATTTTGATGAATTTATGTCAAAATATAGTTCATTTTGAACAATTCTAAATAATGAAAAATATTTTTAAAAAGTTTAGCTAATAGTGAGTGCGAATCTATGGTTCAGGGCATATATAATCGGAAAATGTTTAATTAAATAACTTTAACTAGTTTTAAGCGGATCCGCCTTCAAATATGTTATATCATTGGTTTCACCTGGTCATATTGAGTGATTTGATGCTTCACTGACCACTTCCCACGCTAACCTGACCACTTCATTAGGGGACTTATTTTTTCATTTATATCAAGAAATAAAAAAGTTATTGAATAAAAACTTATTCCGGTTATTTTTACCCTGAACTACATATATCATCACTACTCAATCACTTTGACATCTTGCCCAAAAAACTATTGAGATAAGCATCCTCTTAATACAGCGATATCTTTACTAATGGTTTCATATAAGTCAATATTATTTGATTATTAATTAGTTATTGAAAAGTAAAACGTTAGATTTGATGAGAAAATATTAAAAGTTGATGTTATTTCATAATTATGAGTTCATAACTCTATCATTGATAACTTAATTATAAATTGTTTTATAAAAGGGGGTAAAAACTAAAATCAATTGTCCAGATACTCGCTATAACAGAGATGTACTGATAACAGGAATTGAATGTTTATTACGTTAAATAGGCCTTAAGAGATCATTTTTAACATTCTTATTAAAATATTTTTGTACTATATATTCACGATTATAGGAAAGTAGATTCTTAGCAATTAAACTCAATTAATGTTTAATGAAATTAATGATTTCCTTCTTTCAAATTTACCTGAATTGAATTGGAATCATAGTATTGAAATACTTGAAATATCGTTTGCAATACTTTTAATCATAAGATGAAATGAATTGAAGCAAACACTCTTTGATTAAAAATTGATTATTGCAAATGCAAATAGAAAGTTAACAAAAAATGAATAAATCAAATTTTCTTAAAGATTTGATAAATAAACATACTTTAATACAGGAACAGTATTTTATTAATAAGATATAAATAGCAAACCTTTTTGGATTAAGTTAGAATAATACTGGATTAAGTGATAGACTAACAGTTTTTTAAAATTTGAACTGAACCATTTTAATCTGAAATTGTAATTTTGCAAATTAAAAAAAACTCAATTGTGATTTTCTATCACTTTATTTGCAAACTCTAGACATTAATCATAAGAATCTAAATCTTCTAAAAAGCCATAAAATCTCCTGAAAATATCAAATATTTTTGAATTTGTCAATTTTTCATAGAATTTACAAGAAATTAGCATATTTTAAATGTAGTGTTAAGTTCTTCTTTGATTAGTGCATCAAAATTGACGTTTAATTTTAATTATATTTTAATTGCATTCTAGAAATATTCTATAGAATATATAATGATTAACAATAAATGTGGACTTTTATTTGGTACTTTTCTCCATTTTTACAACGGAATCCATAGTTAATTTGTTGCAGTTATTAATATAGCATAAAAGGATTCTTTGAATTTTCTACTTTATTAACATTTAGACTCTTAAAACAAATCAGAATTCCATGAAATAAAACTTAAATATATTTTTAGCCGACAATCTTTCAGAATTTTTTAAAATTTTTATTTTGAACGTTTTAATAATATGTTAAGTTTTTCGTTGCAAAAATCAGTGAACTTTTTAAACACAGAAAACCAATGCAATTATGGTCTGACCGAATAGAAGAAGAATATAAGCATTAATATAATTTTAATTCCTCTCACTTTTATATTTATTTTTATTCATTTATAAAATTAGATTCATTTGCGTTTATTATTAAATAGAAATTTAAAGGTAATCGCATATTATTTTTAAGTAATGTTATGCTATTCATGCTATTTATGTTTTTATTCATATGTGCACAAGTTAGGAAATTTAGGTGGATGCAGTTTTTCATTTCAAAATTTCTTGAAAATCCGAGGTGGGATCAAAACTAATTTGTTTTATGAGAAAATTTTTTCTCAAAGGGCATTTACCCTCCTTAAACTATGAATTCAATTATAGTCTTATGAAAATATTAAAATTTTAATCAAATTCAAAGGGGAAACAAGGTACACTTTTTTAAAATTTCTAATTCTTTTGGAAGGGGAATCATCACCTAGTCAACTTTATGGCTTGTGCATGTTTGGTTCTTATTAAAAATAAAAATACCGAGTTCTGACAATGATTGTGTGTATTTTTTGCCGAAATTTACGAATAAGCACAGTATACCATAATTATAGCTGCAAATAAGGAAGTCCGAGTGGGGCAGTGGAAAAGTGTGTCGAACTCGGACTCACTCTTGGGCTCGAATCCCAGTTTCGCTGTGTTTCTTTGATTGTGAAATGCCGGCCACATATCAATTGTTTTCGAACAATCCCTTGGCCCGAAGCATTTCACTCTAATTAGGGTTAAAGGTCAGATCTCCTGAAAAGGTTTAACGAAAATGTTTATGTTTTAAGCTGTAAATCATTTATTGCGGTATTTATTGAAACACTCTCAAGAATTTGATAAACTTTTAAAATGAATTTTATTGTAAAAAATACACAAATTATGAATTTTGCTTAAATGGATTGCATATTCTTTATTTATTCTGAGAATAAAAACATTGCACAGATTTACTTAGAACAGGCTCACAAAATGTTATTAATATGAAAAATATTATCGTTCAGCTTAACATAAAATACAAGTGTTTACTAAGAATATGTTATATCAAATTCAGATAAATCTTCAAATCTCATGCGCTTAAAAATGTTTACTTCATATGATAATGATTATATAACGATCAATTTTCAAATAATATTTATTTAGAGGTTTCTTAAATGTTTGCTTAAATTTTAGTTGAATTTGAGTAAAAAGATTTCAAAATTTAATTTAATTCCTAAATAAATATAAACTTTTATATAAAGCGACTAAAAGACAATCTCTTTAAATAGTTGACAAAAAATTAATTGATTTATAAAAAAACTTTTCTCCAAATTATAGGTTCTAATCGTTCTCCAAGCTCTCCAACGGATAGCTATAAAAGGTCTTCAAGACTTCGCACAGCATTCACTTCAACCCAAATCGTACACTTAGAACATGAATTTAGTAAAAACATGTATTTATCACGCCTTCGGCGGATAGAAATCGCACATTATTTGGGATTAAGTGAAAAACAAGTGAAAATATGGTAAGAAAATAAGATAATTTGCTTTATATAAACAGTTTATTAGTAAATAAATGCATTTCCGAAAGGTTCAGACAGCTATTATAGTAAATATATTTTGAAATGTTTTACGACACGAACATTTGACATATGTTAGACCAATACTAAGGTTATATTATATTTTTTATTTCCCAATTTATTATTAGGTTTCAAAACAGACGAGTAAAGTATAAGAAGGAAATTATTATAGAAAAATCGCCGAAAGCGGCCAATTGTGAGCTGAAGACAAACAGCAATTCTTCTTCATCTTCTTGCAAATGTCGGTGTAATTTCAATCATAGCATAGACGTAATACAGGCTAAGAGTGAGAAACATCATATCGTTGGTGATTGTGATGAAGCCATTGTGTGCAGCAGTAGTACCGGCACTAATATTACGGCCAATAATGGCATTATCAGCTATGGCTGTGACCAACGAATGTGATTTATTAGTGCTGACAATTTGCTTATTCTCAATAGACTGCAAATGCCTGTCCTATGATTGATGACCACTGTTTGGCAACAATTTACTCCTATTTTGACTCAAAGAACTCCTCACACTTTGTTGACAAACAGAGGGCCAGAGTGTAAAAGACTCTCCAAAAATGCATTTTTAAAAAGGCACACATCAGTGCTTTTTGAATATATTTAAAGTATTTATAAAAACATTTTCACCGTTTTATATATTTTCTGTGCATTAATTTTTGTGAACCACCCCCTGACTGCCCCTTGACTTGACCTAAACTTTTTCAATCTATATGAATAATAATAAAAAAATATATTTATTACAAATTAGACTATATTTTGGCGTCGAAGTCGAGTGGAAATTATGAATTATATAAATGGCATCTATTAATCGTTTATTTGTTATTCAGTACTTGAGTATAATTTTTCACATGAGTTGACCCTCTCTTCACTTTCATAGGCTCTTATTTGAGAAAACTTTCGATTCTCATACTTGGCACTGATGTTGCAGTACTGTACTGTACTGTACAGTACAGCACACTTTTCACACCTGCTTTTATAGGCGAACACAGACTTTTGGTTCAATTCTTAAACCATGAAATAAGGGTAACATTTAAGTAGTTTATGTAATAATAAGTGGGTCTAAAATCCACTTCAAGGATGAAAATTTGCGGTAAAAGTAAAGCCAATGACGGCTCTTGCAGTGGGTCTAAAATCAACTCAATAAAAGGGTACACTTTATTTGTGTTTGTGTGTCCGCACGTGTGTGCAAACGAAAGGGTAATTTAGCATTAAAACACATTTAGCTTCACTTCAATTCAACTTTATTGTTACCCAACATTCTTCTTAACCCTCTTATGGTTCGGCTCTCGTGTGAAAAATAAACTAATTTATTATTTAATGGTTTGCAAACGTGTGGATTATTATATCATTTAAATACTAGCGATATATAATAGTGATTCGAGTCAACGGTTGTGGTGTTGTCTCAATCATCTCAATAAAAGTCCCTTCACTTCAAGTGTTAAGAGTGTTACCAATAATAAGAATGAAAAGAGTTATTGAATGCACACGTTATGCAAATAGAAAAAGGGTTTCTGCTTCTCAGCTGCGCTTTTATTTAAATTATGGGATTGTAATGAATTACTTTTTACTTACTCTCAAATAAATTTATTGATCAATAGTATAATAAAAAAGCACTTCTTTTTAAACCATTTAATCATTTATTTAAATATAACGTTAAGAAAACAAATAAATTGAAGGGTTTGTGAGAAACTATTTATTAGCATTAAGTCAGCCTTTCATTTATTGGTAACAATTGGTCTCAATATAACTCATTTACTCAATTAAAATAAGTATTAATATTAAGTTTAGTAAAAATGTTTTGACACTAAAGCATGTATTAAGTGTTTTGTCACTTAAATTAATATTAATTATATTCTAAGAGATAAATGAGTTCATTGATTGACAATTGAGTCAGACATAAAGTTGTGAATTAAAGTAATCAAAAAATGGTAAATCATTTTCTACTTTTATATGAAAACTTAGTCATTTTTTTAAATTATTATTTTTTTCGTTTCAGTTAATTATAAATAACTAAAATAATTTCTAATTAAATATGTAAAACATATAAAATCGTTTGAACACAATTTCGATAAATTGGATAAATTAATAATAGATTTGCAAAATAGAGATTTTCTGCAGTATATCCAAAACATATCCAATACTTTTTGATATTAAAAATTCAATTTTCATCTTTGAAGTGAAGTATTGAAAGTGAAGTTAAGATTTACGAACTAATAGAAAAACAACTGTTCTTAACATAAGATTAATTTGGGTCCAAAATCAATATATTAGTAGAAAATAAAAATTTTGTTCATAGGATTTTATGAGTAAACAAATAAAAAAAAGTTTATGAACCTATTTATCCTATTTATTAGCAATAAATTAAGTCAGCATTTAATTTAATGGCAAAAATAGAGTCAATTTTCACTCATTCAATCAATTAATATTAGAAGTACTGTAAATCCTGTGAAATAAGTGAGTCATATATTTTGATTCTTCAGTATTTAATATTTAATTTATTTGTCGTATACTTTAAATCCATTAAACACTAAAAGAATGATTAAAATATATAATTAGTTCATTGGTTAATAAACTTAAAACTTTAAGTTTTAGGTATAATTTCACATAAAATTCATGCCTTTATTTAGAAGCACATTAAAAAATGAATCAATAACTGGATTCTAAATAGAAATGAAATCTTATAACAAAAGCATTTCCAATATTACTAAAGCACTTTATTATTTAATTCCCAATTTATTTAATAAGTATAAAAATATTACAAGAAATAAAAGATATATTAATATTGTTTTTAAAAAATTAAAAATATATAACACAATCTCTTAAAAAATTAATTTAAATAAAGCGAAAATAAATTTTCACTTCTTTCCAACAAAATGTTTAACAAAAATAAAAACTTCAATATTTATATCACAAATTCAGGTAAAACTTAAATGCTCTGAATTGTCTTAATCTTGTTTAAAGTTTTTGGGGTAGTGCTCCTTATAATCAGAGACGTGTTTAACTAAGTCTTGGTATTGCTCTTTCAGATGTTCCGGAAATTCTTCGTAAACATCAGTGAAAAGGTCTCTAATATTTGGTTTCAAAAGTTTTTCTGCCCTAACAATTGCTGTCATAATCTCTTTTCTCACATCCTCTTTGTATTGCTTTTCTTCTTCTTCATTAAACCAATTTTTGTTCTTTAAAAAACTTCTTAATCTCAGGATTGGGTGATCTCTTTGTTTCCAAGTCCTCACCTCATCAACACTTCTATAAACACTCGAATCGTCAGAAGTCGAGTGATGGCCCACACGATAAGTCATTGCTTCGATAAGAACAGGACGACATTCTTCAGCGCATATTCTTCTGGCCTCAAGTGTTGCCATAAAACCCGCCAAAACGTCATTTCCGTCTATTCTTATGGTAGGAATTCCTAGAGCTGGTCCGCGAGCGGCTGTTCAACAATAAGCGCTATTATTATAATAATTAATTGCATTTAAATAATAATTGTATATAATTAATACCAATTCCGTCGCCTCTGTATTGTTCATGAGTTGGCGTCGATATCGCGAAACCATTATTACGACTATTTTTATATCAAAAAAAAAATTAAAATCACTTAAGAGTTGTATTATAATTAAACTCATACCAGAAGAATATAACGGGACAGTCGAGTGTTGCAGAAAAATTGAGGGCCGCGTGAGCGTCACCTTTGGGTCAGATTTGGGTCAGATTTGAATAAATTTGTTTATTAATTGTTTAATTAGAAAGAAATGACACAAAAATTGTGAACTTTTATGAGTTTTATACCCTCAGAAGCGGCGCCGTCACCAAAATAGCAGAAAGCAATCCTTCCTTTTGATTGTCGTTTGAGAGCATAGGCGGCTCCGACCGCGTGAACCATCTGTGAAGTGAGCGATGACTTTATTGTTACGAAATTTAATTGTTTGCTTCCGTAATGAATAGGCATTTGTCTGCCTTTTCCTAAATCATTGCAATTCCCAAAACACTGACTCAAAAACTGGTCGGTTGTGAATCCGCGCCAAATGAGAACACCTGACAGACAGACATACAGTACAAACATTGCATTTTTAATTAAAATCAATGAATACCGGGTTCTCTGTATTGGCCAAAGACGAGGTCGTCGTCATGGAGTGCGGCCACAGGTCCGAAATGTGTGGCCTCTTCTCCATGGCTTGTGATGTAAAAAGAAATTCTTCCCTGTCTTTGAGCATCGAATAGAATGGTATCCATTTGGTTGAGTCGTACCATACCTTACATATCATATAATCATATAATGTATTACTTAATAAACAAAACACTATTATATCATAACATAATGGCATTGAAAGCAATGATAACAATGATGTAAACCTCTGTACAATTTCAACACAAATTCTTTCTTAAAAATCTCTTCAAACTCTTGTGAATCAGTTTTGACGACAACTCCGTTTCGGTCAATGACTCGATAGACAGGAATCCCTTCATAACTGTTCGGTTCTATAAATTGCAAATTATGAGTCCATTTGGATCGAGAGCCGGGAAATTGCGGCCGATCTTCGTCTGTGCGCTCACTCACTGATGGGTTCGCTTGGCTTTGACTCGAATTCTTTCGATTATTTACATAAATAAAACTTTTTTTGTTAAATAATTTCTGTTTTATTTTGTTTGCAAACAATGTATTAATCGATGAAATGCTGGTATTATTCAGTATTTTAAACATAATTAACAATTATTTCATTATTTATATGTATTTTTAAGTAAAACTTTGTTAAAGTTAAAAATCAATAAAATTATCAAAAATTGTCAAAAAAATATTTATTTTCTAAACGTAAACAAAAGGTAAATAAACTTTTGAGACAAAAACATGAAAACAACAGAGATTTAGTACTTTTTCAAATATAATTACAAAGTGAAGAATAGTTAGAAATTAAGGTATAAAAGGATTGCTGACATTCACAACAATTATAACAACATATAAAAAATGATTTTGGGCTCTGTTGCAAATGATGTCTGTAAAACATGAACACAAAACGCCTGCCCTTTATCTATGGTTTTGTTCTGGTTTTATTGTGAGTGAAATCCGTTTGAACTTTGTTGAGTCCTTAGTTAATGATCCCCTCTTCCCATGTTTTGAGAACATCTTTTGTAAACAGGCCTTCATCTAAAAGTTCATCAAAATAGCTACAAATAGCAAACCCTCAAACCTAACGACAACCCCATCTCTGATTATAATTATTAACTAAAAAAAGTTTATAACTTTGAAAAGTTTTCCTTATTATACAAGTCTTTATGAAATACATTATGAATAATTAGTTTCATTTATTTCTAGTTTAATAAATGATTAGTGTTTTAGTTAATATTTTAGTTCAATTACAATTAACTATGAAAGAGACCCTTTGCATAAGAATATTGTCAATTCTTTTCCAAAAGACTCAGTAAGTCTTTTTAGGTATTTGTTTGAGAATCTCTAATAATTTTGATATTAAATGTTGTTTAGGCTTAAATTTCCGGTTATAATAAGGGTTAAAAATAACTGAGAAATACCTCTAATTTTTTACACTTTAAACAACACAAAAGTGACAGTTTAACTGAAACTTCAAATATATATTATATTAAATTTTATTTTTTCTTCTTATCATAACTGTCATAACTATCGTCATAGCCGTAAGTAGTGGTGTAGTAATCGTATTTGTATTTGTGGTGATAAGGCTTGTAAGTTGTCATCGGATAGTAGTAGTGGTGATGTTTGTGGTGGTGGTGGTGTGGCTTTGAAGTTGTTGTATAATAGTAATCATGCTTATGATGCTTGTGGTGATGGTGTTTATGGTGTTTGTGGTGATCATAATCATGATGTTTGTGGTGGTCATGATCATGATGTTTGTGGTGGTCATAATCATGATGTTTGTGGTGGTCATGATCATGATGTTTGTGGTGGTCATAATCATGATGTTTGTGGTGGTCATAATCATGATGTTTGTGGTGATCATAATCATGATGTTTGTGGTGGTCATAATCATGATGTTTGTAGTGATCATAGCTATCAGTTGTCGTGTAATAGTGATGATGATAATAAGGTGGGTATACGTGAAAGTTATATTTACCGTACCCAGAAGTAGTTGCAGCCGCTGTTGTAGCTGGTGCTGAAGTGACTGGTGCTGCTGCATATGATACTGAAGGTTTTACAACAAATGCCTAAACAAAGTTAAATTTTGATTTTTTAAAACTTTAATTCATTTGAAGCAATATCACTGAAAGTCATTTGAAATAAATATTTAGGCTTTAACTCACAGGTATTGCCATTCGAGCCCCGAGTACTGCTCCGGCGGCCAAAAACGCCAACTATCGTTCATATAAATTGAATATAAATAATTTTTTCATGTTTGCACTTTATATTTAATGATAAATAAAATAACTAAAAGTATTGAATGAAGTGTTGCGGACTCACCTGTGACGCCAACACCATTGCTCAGGAATTGTAACAAATTCGATCTCAATTCAAAGTACTAGCGGTTAATGACATGTTACTGATAAATAAAATTTTAACTTTTTCTGAAGAATTACAAAACTATTTGTTATAAAAGAGAAAAGTTAGAAAATCATATTTATATAGTTTCAGTAAAAATGCTGATTAATGAGGAAATCTTATATCGAAATAAGAAAAGTTTATTTAAAATGATTTTGTTCCAGATTAATAAACTTAGATAATGATTATTCAAAATTAAATCGGTTTTAGTTTGTATTTTTAACTAAAAACAATTGTCTCATTCTTTTATAATAGTAAGTATTATTAGGATTATACCCCATTACGCCTTATTTTATAATAAATTTTTATTTAACTATAAGTAAAATTATAAATAGATATAATTTTAAAAACCTGCGAATCAAAAAATAATTATGAATTCAAATGTGAAAGAAATCAGTTTTCATAACCGGGCATAACAGGGCATAACCAGGTCTCTATTTTTTGGTATTTAAATTCTTAAAATCGGTCTGAATTTCGGATTTAAAATAGAAAAATTTCAGACAAAATTTTGGAAATAAAATTCAGATTTTATTAAATAAAAATGAATGATAACATGTTTTTAAACTTATGAATTAATGCAGAAACAAAAATGATTATTAAAAAAATACATTTAAGTTATAGCACTATTTGAACCTTAGTTTGAGTCATTTTTGAGAATCATCTCAATCACATCTCAAAGTATTTGATTAAACTGCAGAAAAAGAGTTAGAAAACAGGGACGAGTGAAGCAAATGATACAGTATGTCCTGTCTTTGCATTCATAATACGAGAGTCAATAAGTGTTAAGTTTTAGTAAACACTTTATTTATGGTTTTCAAAACATAAAGTTAAAGTAATGATCAATAAATACAAGGCCTCTGTTGGACTATAATTTGTACCGGTATTCAATATATTTTAATTTAAAACTAAAAATAGTAATTAGTTTGTCTAAAATTGTGGAATTCAACTTTTAGAAGACTTTAACATTGCGGTCAATCAATTCCAGTCTAACCTAAAGGTTGAGCTCTTTTGAGTACCGGTATTGTAGTTAATGTCTCTTTGCATTAAAATTCGTTAAAAATTTGATCTCAAAACTAAAAAATAATATGTCATTAAAACAATTAAATACTACCGGAATTTTCCATAAATAACCCCCGCCGATTATAAACCCACTGGGGTTATATTTGGCAACTGGGGCTATATTTGGCGCAAAGATTATTAAAATATAATTGAAAATGTGACCTTATAACACATGACCTTTATGTTGAAACACCCTTTAGAAAGCTAAATTTGGGCTTTAATCATCAATTTTTCAAATATCTTACAGCAAAAAAATTAAACATTAATTTCCTGTAATTGTAGAGCAAATTGTTTTATAAAGTAATTGCCACTACAAAACACAAAATTTATGTTTCAAAATCATTCATTTATTATAAAATTTAGTGATTATAATTCAAGTTTTGTATATTTTTTGTTAACTAAATTAATAATTTGATCCACTTTGACAATAACGATGATAACAGCATTTACAATAACTTAAATCACATTTATAATGTGTTTGATTCTAATTTTAAATTAAAATCTTTGATTTGAGAGCAAATTACAATGTTTCCGATTATAGCCCCTGAGGTTACTTTTGGATCAAACATTATATGACTGAAAAGGCCATTTTGCTATTATTAACCCCAGTTTACTTATGGAAAAATCCGGTAAACATAATAATAAAAAGAAGAAATCTTATTCACGTTAGAATATTATTAAATGTTTTTTATTGATAAATCATAAAAAATTTTTTTTTAAAAATATTAAAAATATGAAATAAATATAAATAATTTTACTGATTGAAGTTTTGCGATTGTTTAAGAAAAGTTTTTAATCTTTTCCCTGAATTAAGAATAGATTATGATTAACGAAAAATCTAATATTAGTTATGAATGATTTATGATTAGTTATGATTTAAATGCAATTCATCGAAGTTTAGAACCATTTATTCATTTAATCAATTTAGTGCTGACTGAGATTTGAGGCTTTATTCCAGTCAGGGCTCCAAACCATTGACCCAAGAATGTCAACGGAGACATACGATTAGACAAATGAGAAGACGAAACAGAATTTCTATTCATAAGCCAAGTGACGACAGGTTTGAACGTTTCGGGAACCTATCAATACATTGACACAATACATAAATTGATTGCTTATGAAATCATTGAGAAGACAAGTAATCACTGATCAGATTCTTGTGTTAAATAAAAACTACCTTAAAAGGAATGAGAGCATTGTTAATAAACTTTGCGACATAGAAATCGATTTCTTCGACTACGTGGTCGGCCAACATCCAGAATAGAAGTGGTCCCAATTCATTGGCAACATTAGCACTACTGCCTTCACTCAATGTCTGTGACTGTCCATCAGTTTTACGCAATTTTACTTTAACTCTCGCGAAATCAACTAATGGTGGGTCAGCTGTTGTGATTCTAAAGGTTCCGTTTTCAAGCGCTAAATTCACTTGAGTTCTAAGTAATACATCTGTATATTCGAGTTCTCCAAAGCCCTCTCCGACAACATCAAAGACTTGATAAATAGAGCCGTTGGCCATATAGTGACAATTGGCTGTCAGTTTGGGTAACATAATAGCGACGCGAAATTTTAGTGCATTTAACTTAGGCTTCAATTCGCGTAATTGAAACTCAGAAATTCCGTGAATCTCAATATCACTCAATAATATGTTGAAAGGGTCGCCGCCTATTGTTGGGTCCAAATGTATTCTATCAAGTCTTAATGGATCCAGAGGTGGAATACCCATCGATGGAATGCCTTTTAATTGAAGTTTTATAGATTATAATAAATTAAAGGAAACCCATTTGTGTCAAACCATTTTTCATCTTGGACTTGAAGCGATCGACTATTGTATCAGTTATAAGTTGTGTGAATGAATCCTCTAATTGTTGAGTCGAATCTGATTCCATTAAAGTGTCCCGAAGTGGTCTCAAATTATTCTTATTTGAATACGAAAACACAGTTCCTTTAAAAGTTTGAATTTATTTTTAGAAAATAATGATTGCATTTAAGTTACTTTAGTGAAAAAAATGCTAAAATTACCGATTATTTCAAGTTTTGTAAACTTGAGAAAATTGATAAATTTGAAAAGTATAGCGTTAAATGTTTTTGAATAAAAAAATTGTGAGATAATTATAATCTGAATTTAATCGTTATGCATTCATAAATATTAAACTAAACAAATTATTCACCGAATTATTCAAATTTTCACATTCAAAATGTGCATAAAATCAAAATTAATGCATGAAAATGAGTAAACGAAACATATTATCCAATAGTATTAAAGTTCTCTCGTTTTGTTTTTTTAGTTAAACTCATCTTTTCTCATAATAATTAGTCTCAATTATGTTCTGTTAAAATATTTAAGTAAGAGATGATTGAGTGTTAACACTCTCTTCGTGAGTTTAAGAATACTAAAGATCCTAAAGATAATTAATCTATGATTTCATTTTATTTCGTAGTTTATAAATAGTAACAGGAATACGAACTTTATTTACAAACAAAAGGTGTTTAGTAGTG
>JAQGCH010000180.1:0-29987 GCA_034699485.1 Nanhermannia elegantula
CTTTTCTAGTGGTTTATTATGATTTCCTACTATACATTATTGCTATTTGTAGTAGCGTTAGTAGTAGTAATATATAAAAGTTATTAATGCAGAATATGTAAATGTTACTTTAATATAATTAAACTTCAGATTCTTTTAAGTTTCTGTTTTTCCTGTAAGTCAAACAGAAAGACGAATCAGAAAAAACAAAACAGAGAAAAGATTTAATGCTTATTTAGTTTGCAAAATATTTGAAAAGTGCTGCACTTTATAAGAGTAAAACTGCAGGTTCAATTCTGAGAAAATTTGCATACTTTTCTTCTATGAATAATTTATGGATTGATTTTCATGTAGATTGACATCAAGTTAAACCACATCACAATGATTGACGCATAACTTATTATATACACAAAATACAGCATTTATTAGTTTTTTAATGAAAATTTATTGATATTTATATTTCAGTGCATCACAAAAATTAAATGACATCAAGAGTTATTGTATTAAAAGTTAATTAAGACCTATTGTTAAATTGCAAACAGAGCTATACCAATATTTAGAAAGGATAGAGTCAAACAAGTTTAATATTCAAGTCTTCAATAATATCTATTAAAAATCTTTATTTTATAAGTCAATCATAGCTTTCTATGATTCAAGACTTTAGTTACCATTTGATTATCAGTCAGGGATTAATACTAATGAGGTTTAAATAATAAAGAATGACATATACGCTCACTTCCGGGATATTAACTAAAACTTATAGTTTTCAATATATGTAAATCATTAGTATTTGATAGGCATAGACATACATATTAGAGGTGAACAGAAAAAAGTTTATAGTTTTTTTTCAAGTGACAGTCACCACACCCTAATCTAAACTTAAAGCAGTGCTTTATATTGCAAGCATGTAATGGCTAAATACCAACTCATGCTTTTATTAATTTTGGAGTTTATTTTTTTTCTATAGTCAAAAACTACTTAAAATGTAAATTTGTTTGAAATAGTGATTCATTTTATTCTTTAATTTTGCATTTAATTTATTTTCTAACTTAAAAACAACTTTTTGATTAAATACTTCACAAATAAAGATTTTGTACTAATTTTAATTTTGAAAATTTCTAATCTATTAAAAATACAAAAATGTTTGCGAACCGAATACCAGATCCGTATCTTAAAATGTAAGAACAGATGAAATTATTTTTATTTACTTTTTATTTCTATAAGGAATGCACTCAATCTCTAAATAAAGGTTTTTTTATTAATTAAAGTTAGAGAATATGTGAATACACCTGAAAAGTAATTTAACAGATGGACACAATTTTTATGTGATGGAGAAAATATATACTGTACAGTAATAATTGGTTAATACATAATCTTAAATAAATAATTAGTGATTAAAATCTAAAATATGGATCAATAAGTGAAGGTTTGCCTGCAATTTGCTTCAGCCTCTGGCGAACTCATTGATTGAGAAAATGATCCGAATTCTGATTTTCATCTAACATGAGTTAATTTGATGATTGGATGTGAAAGCGATACCATTTTTGACTTGTGTTGCAGTAACTTAATGTACAATACATCATAATATAAGCATTATTTACAAAAAAATCAATGAATAGTTAGTGATCAAAAGTGTGTGTTATATTGATTGAGGCATTTATCAAAATATCACATTATATTAATTAATTAAATAAGTTTTTTTATTTAACACTAACATGAGTTTGAAAGTATACTATAGGATAGGACTACAGACTAGACATGCGCATCTTCTAAATTTCTCGCACCCGTCCGCACTAGCGGGGCCTAACATCCGCAGCCAAATTTTTGCTGATATCCGCAAAATACCCGCAAATAACCGCATTACAATATCTTTATTAAAGTTGAATTTAGGAGTTACAATATTCTTTCAAATTAATAATAATAAGAAATTATTTAGTACAATATCTAAATTACACTTTGCAATATCAAAATTAAATCTAATAAATAGCAATTTGTCGACTTTAACTTGATTTATACAAGATCACCTATTCTGATAAACTCCAATATTAACTAAAATTGCGTTAACTCTACAAATTAGTCACAGGTATGGCAAACAATCGTTTTGATGTAATATTATCAATCATTTTGATTTAAATTAATAAACAAATTAAAAATGGGCAATAGAAAGATTAAGTTTTTAATAAATTTATTCAAATCTTAAAATAAGAAATCATAAAAAACAAATATTTCGCTTAACCAAAGAATATTTATTCAGTTTCTCATATCAATTATACTTATTTATAGTTTTTATATATTTAATGAAAGCGCTTTATTTTGTTAAATTAAATTGAATTTTTGTCTTTATTTGATATATTTTACAGTTTTATGATTTTAGAATCCAATATGCATTGAAGCCTACTATATAACTTATGCGGGTATTTACCTAAAAATATCCTTACACCCGCACCCGCTCCGCATCCGTAAATACCCGCGGGTGCGGATATGAGATGCGCACGTATACTACAGACTAGAATTAACTCAATATACCTTTAATTTAATATATCAGACCGATTGTGTCCATATGTAATCCAAAAGAAAATAAAATTCATGAATAACTTACTACTCAGAACTCATCCGTAACAGATCCGTAAGAGAGGCACTGATCAAAACAGCTGTGCGAAAAACACTAAAATTCCTGTCAATTAAGTAGACACAATGGTAGTGATTTTATCCCTAAAATTATATTTTGCATTAAAGGTTCGATATTTAGGTTCAGGGATTTTCCATACATATAATTTTTCCAACTAAAAAATTCACTGATGCCTCTCTTTCGGATGAGTTTTGTATTGAGCGGTGTCTGCTTTTGCCATATTTGTTCGAATCGCATACATTATCAAATATTTGCTTAAATATATACATAATACACAATTATGAAAATTTTAGAATATTTTAGAATATGAATTGTCAAAAATTTGATTAGTTTGTGTTGAAACAGCAATTGCAAAATGAATATACTAGTAGTCATTCTTGTGGTGATTCTTGTTGTTAAATATAGCGCTAAAATAATGAACAATTTTTATATGAATAACTTTATTGAAAAGCAAATCCGTCATTAAGTAGGAAATTGATTTATGCTGTCTTACACGGTCTCATATATTTCTTAACCTTAATATAACATTTAACTTGATGTCAGGCATTATTATAAATTTTGTTGAGAATCTTCTTCATTATTATGTGATTCCATTACAATTCACGTATAGACTTAAGTATTTGAGACCCAATCATGCCTTGTTTGCAATGTCAGTTAATACCCACACACTCCTTATATAATATAGAAACCTATGATACTGAAAGGGCAAAACTTTTATTAATTATCAGAGAATCAATTTAGTCTCAATGCTCACCCATTCCAAGAAATGCCTTAATTTTTGATGAATTCGTTGAATTAGAATTCAATTAAAAGTTGATTATAAATAGATTGCAATCAATGAAAAAATTTCATAATAGAATAAATTGCTATTTAATTTTGATGGATTTCAAAAGTATAAGACATAAATCAATTAATTAACAAATAATGTGGTGAGTAATGAGAGATTCAAAATAGTAAAATACATTTATTTAATGGAAAATTAATGTTTGCTATAGAGTCAGTTCTAATTGAGTGTTATATATTTAGCTAAGATTTTGAGGTCATTTTTTAAGTCATTTTGACGCTATTTATTTTAATGACTAATTTTTGAAGCGACTAAAAAACAATATGAAAATTTGATGTGATAAGGAATTTGAAATACTCAGATTTGGGTTCAATTTGCTTTTCAAAATGCTTATTATTTCATAAAGCTATCGTGTGTTGACATAATTAAAGTCAAATACTGTATGATTGACATACAACTAAAGCTTATATTCTTAGAAATATATTCAATTAATTACATATTATTAAGAATATGTTACTTCAGTCTTATTTGTCATAATTATTTAGACATCAACCAGAATAATGTTCGCATAATAAGAGTGTTAATTTGGGAGAATACATATTTTAAATGAATTGCTGGTTAGCTCGAAAGTAGGTCACTAAATCATTCAAAATTACATCCACTTCACAGAATTTTATTTGACAGAAAATTGTTCAAATTTTATATACGAGTATTTAGAGAAACACATTTAATTCTTTATTCTAAATCTAAGTTATTTTTGAATTATCATATTATATAATAAACAGATACAAATATCTAATAAATATATTATTTTTCATGTGTAATAGTAAATTGAAAATACAGTATAATACAAATTCAAAATCTTTAAATTATATTTTTCCAATATCTCTAATTATAATAACTTAAAAGGAAATTTAGTTATTTAGGTAATTTAGGTAATAAAAAATTAGGCTATAGTTGCAATAACTTTATATGGAAGCATTTGTTGATACTGCTGCAGTGCTGTTCACCTAATATAATTTCTCCAAAAATTATTTCGCCTAATATTACATGTCCTAGTCCCTAATTACTTGATCCGAACCCTGTTTATTGTCAAAATTATACACTATTTTCAGATTTTTTTTCAAAAAATTTTATCTTTTGTATGAACCAGAACTTTATAGCAACTATAGCCACAAACTTTAATAATAAAATATAAGTTGAAATTGAATTTAAAATATGTTGAATACTATTTTTTAAAACTTACTTATAAACTATTCCTTAATCAAATAAATAAACATTTAATGGCTTTTTTGACACCTCATTTAATTATTTAGTGATCAAGTTATTTATTATGATTTCTTATTTTTAAAAAGTTATTTTTAATCTATATTGATATCAAAGAAATTTTAGAAAAAATATCTGCTGAGAAATATTTAGTTATTCTGCAAAATGAAATTCTGAGAAATGAAAGATACCTACAAAGTAAATAATTGTAATTCTAAGGATTTAGAGAGAAGATATAACTATAAATTTAGATTAATTTTGTATAATAACAATTTCTAAATGAAAGTCATTTTAAATTAAAATGTGGTCTTCATTCTGATAAATGATTAAAATATGACATGAGTTCACCATTTCCTCTATAACACTATCTTTATTTTATCATTAAATTGAGTCAAAGTAAATCTCAATACTATACCCAACATATATTCGCAGATGAGATGATTACTTCTCACTCAACTACTATTTATTCAACAAACTTTGTTATTGGATCGGTTGACAACTTAAATCTTCAATTTTTTCCTCTCTTTTTTCTAAACCCAAAACAGTGACGAATACTTTAGCGTTGGGTATGCATTGAGTATGCATTTTGTGATTGCCTTTTTCAATGCCTTTAACTAAGAAAAAGTGACAAATCCTAATAAAGCACTCATGCGTTTCAAAGATCTAAGAGATGGATAGAAAAAACTGTATATATTTTACAATATAATAGTGAAGCGACAGTAATAAATAGCTTTTTTGCTTTATATTTTCCTTTAATAAGTTATACATAAAATATATATATTGACAGATTTATCACTAAAGTGCAGCTCATATTCTCTTCATCACATCCCACTTAAAACTGTTGTAAGAATAAAGTGATATATTTTTATCTCTAGAAAATTATAATAACTAGTATTTTTGGGACAGTCAGTTACTGCAAATATTTTATATTATGAAATTCGAGATCAGATTAAATCTACTTTTCTTAAAAGTTGCTTTAAGTTGCTTTTGACTTAACTTTGACCTAAGAGTAAATGTGAATTCAGACATCAGATGAAAATATATTTGAAAAATGTTCCAAAAATCTATATTTTTGATTTTGTTTTCGAGCATTATTTGATGTCTAATATCTCAAACATCATCTCTAACGTAAGATTAATTATGAATGAAATAATATTATACAGACCTAACCATTAAGCAATAAATTGCTTATCGAGCTATAAATAACTAAGGAGTCGAGCATCAGATATATATTCATATTTTTGCTCTCAAACAGATGTAAAACTCTTTCCCCTTAAAGTACACACAGCAGAAAATTTTTTAAATTGAACAGAAAATAAACTCAAGAGATTTTAACGAAATGGAATTTTCTATTAGATTCAAAAAGTTAGCAAAGATTTAAGTGAAGTAAAACAGCAAAAAATATATGATATATTATATTATACATTATATTCGAAGTGATAGATATAAATAAATAATAATTTTATTTTATTTGTGAGCTTCTATTCTGTGTCATTCTTCTCGTAGCTGTACTCAAATCTTGGTCTCGGATCACTTTCCTGAGGCTGATTGACCGCGAGAATTAACTTACATCTCTTGTGCTCAAACTTGTTCCATGATTCGGGTTCTAGTCCTTATCTTTGTTGTCGAGTCCAGTTGTCAGGTGTTTGACCCAACCTGTGATAGCATTAATATTTATGATATTTTAAAATAAAGTATTATAAGTTTTCAATTATTTAAAAAATAAATAAATTTCAGGCTTTTTAAAGTGCAAAGAATTAAAGTGTTGAAAAGTTCAAAGAAAATAATCAATTGTTAAATTGATTTTCATTCAAACATTTGACTTAATAGTTATTAATAGAGGTATTTGCGATTCTTGAGTCTCGATCCAAATTATTTTTTTAAACTTCAAAATTCTTTCTTAAGAGTAATTTATTGATAGAATTGTGAGTCTCTTGAAATGATCCCAAAACAATTTTTTTTTGATATTCTTATTATTTAATTAACGAAATACTGTATTTAATTACACTTAAATTAAAATATATTTAATTAATAAAAATCAACTTAATTTTTGATTAGATTTGTTTCGACGTTTTGTAAGCATATCATTAGTATTTAACTTAAAACTCCTTAACATAAAAAGAAAATGTCTTTAGATATCTATAAAACTATGGGCTGATATCAAAGGGTTTGTATCAGAACATTATATTAATTAATTATTTTTGTTGAATATCCTTAAAATAACAGAATTACTTTGATTCAGTCATAAATTCGAGACTCGATCGAGTCGAGATACCGACCTCTAGTTATTATTGATTTATTTCATTAAAAAACTTTGAATTATTAAATTTAATACAAATAATTAAATTTAAGAAAGTAGATGAGAGCTTTAGTGCAATTATAATGTTCGGCCAAATGCAATAATTGACTCGAGTGATACGCAAAAAACGTCGAAACCCAGAACTTGATGTGAATCGTTTACTCGAATCTATATTCACATCTTTGACTTTTGGGTTTCGCTCATTATCTATCGGAGAACTGCTCTGTTGACTCACTTTTATTTCCAGATTTTCTCATGTTCTACAAATTTAAAATAAATTTTAAATCATAATAATTTGCTTTTATAGTAAACTAATAAAATTGAAGAAATATTACTACAGATTGTATTAAATTCTAGAAATAGAAAGCAATGGTTTATTAGATTTTCTTTATTTCATTATATTATTGATTTTTTTTATGAATCAAAGTTTGATCTCAAAAGAGAAATGTTTTGATTATTTCTGTAAACGTATACTAACTTTCTTTCTAAACGATTTTTGTGAACAAATACAGAATATTTACTGCAACTCAATATTCGACCAAATTCTTTATCTCTTGTCTTAATTTACTTTATGTCTTGTGATTCACTTATTCTCACTTATTTTATATAACAGAAAAAAGAATTCTATAAACGGGAAAAGTTTGTTCGATCGCTATTCTAGTAATTCAAAGATAGGAATAACATTCCAAAGAGTAATGTAATTGAAAAACACAATTGTTATGCGAGACTTTTGTTTGTATTTTTGCATTTATTTCTGTTCAAATCATCGTTTGTGTTGTTCGACACATTCAATCAATTTTATGTTATGTTTATTTTTCCTTTTAATATATAGAGTATTTCATGAGTCCCTTCACATTGTTGAGAGATTTTTATTGAAGAATCGCGAGAGCGATCATGAGAGCGCCTCATCTCAAATGTAAATTAGAGAGAAGTGTTTTGAGGTTCAAGTTGTGCTCTTTTGGTATATTTCTCATTGCTTTCCAATCAGTGCCGTACTCAGGATTTTTGTTGTACAGTCCATTCCAGATGTATATATGCAATCAATGCTTTTTGAATAATTTGAGAACGAATAGAAAAAATTCTTTCATATTCTTAATTAGAACTTAAAACACTTAAAAATATGCGACGGGTTCGAAATTTTTTTCAAAAAAATTATTAATCATTTTCAATTATATAATAAATAAAAAATACACCATAAAAAATGTCTATGAAAAATGTTTTTAACATATTATTCATATTTTTATTCAGAGACCACTACCATGTATCTGGACTGCCTGTAAATATGAAATTTGGGGTTTGGCGAGGTTCCCCACCCTCCACCTCAAATTAGTATACGTCATTGGAATCAGTTAGCTGAGCCGAGTTGATTGATACCAAATTCGAGCAGATACTTGCCACTTTCGATGAACGCCAGAAGGGAAAATTGTTGCCATTTATGCATTTTCATAATCTGGTGACATAAAGAGTATAAACAAGCACTGCTCGCTGCCAAGCGAGTATCGATGAAGCTAACAAAATCTAACTAATTATAGTTTCAGTTAACAATATATAGCAGTTAATTTACTTAGGTTAGTGTGACCGATCCGCGCGTGGTAGAGTGCTAGTCTTGTTTAAATTAAAGTTTTCGGTAATTCGACATTTCTTCGGGAATTGTCCAGAAGGGGTCAGAATGGGGTCGAGTACTATATCAATCAACTCAGCTCGGCAAACTGAATCCAACGGTGTATTACACTTTGAAGTGGAGGGTCGGGAACCTCCCGAAACCCCTTATTATATGTTTACTACACAAAAGTGTCCAAACCGTTTTCGTAGTGGGGCATATATTATTTCGAATATCTGATAAACTAAAAGATAAATAATTAATCGAATGGTAGGGCGAGTTAGTCAGATAAATGAGCTTTAATTTGATATATCACAATGTATATATTAATTCTTTTTGAAATTAATATTTATATTCGAATTTCCTGTAAGTTATTAAACGCACGCGTTAATCAAAAAACATTACTTGATTTTTCAAAAAAAATTTTCGACCCCGTCCCCAGCCCTAAATGGATTAATTTTTTCATTTCTATGTAGTTTTTTACGTAGAATCTGAATCTGCTATTGCCTTACTTGCATTCGAGCTATAAAATATCAAAAATTCAATTTTAAAATTTCAACTCAAAATCTTGGGGGGAAAACATTGTCCGATCTTTTTGATATCAAGTATGATTTTGAAGGGGACTTTGAGACGGACATTTTGGTTAAAAAATTTTAATCCTAACTATTACCGTTCAAAAGTTGCCATAGCCTGGTTTTTAATGAATAGCGCGAAAGTGGCGCCACCTATGGTCTTGGGGTCACTGGTAAAATGGATCAGTTTTGACTGACTACAAGATAGTATGGACTATCTTCTAATTTCTCTAGAAATTTTCTCTCACTTATTTTCGACCCTTCTTAGTGAAGACGTGCACTTATATAACAAAGTTTAACACTTTATTTATTGCCTTAAATTATGACGAATTAATCACAAATTCTGGAAACACAGTTCTCGGAGCTATTCTGGCACACATTTAAAGAACTTCAGGCAAACAGGCGATCACACCGGCAAGCTTTCAGATCGTTTAAAAGGATTATCCAAATATTGATTTCAAGAGATGTGTATTGATTGGCGACAGACTAATAACTGATGTGGTCTTTGGACGCAATAATATGAGAAATTTGTTGAGACAGGAGTTCACAATTATGATGATATGATTGAATTCACGAACTCTAAAGAACCCAAAGATCAACCCTTCCCGACTATTATATATACGCGTTAAACGATTTGAACAAATATTTATAACTTGTTTAACTCCAGTAATGGTTTGATAATTACTTAATAATAAGTTCACAGTCAAGTTTAAATTCCATAAATTTAAATGATATGTAAATCTGTTTAGAAACTGAACTTTAATTAATGGTTTGAGATATTTTCAAGAATGATATAATGATTCAAAATTTATGCATCAAATCATCTATAAGTAGAACTTCATCCTCTCTTATCTTGAATTTTGAAAAATAATCTAAATTTTTATTTTTTTTTCACTTCATAATTACTTTTAAACCAAATTTGTTTGAATTAAATGAAATAATTTAAAAAAAATTGTTTACAACATAATTAATTTGTAAAGTTATTAAAATTTAGAAACACATTATAAATCTTATAAACACTGTAAATATAAGAGGAATTAAGGAAAATGATTTTTGTATTTAGCAGTCACTGTGCCGTAACCAGAAGTTTTGATAATTGGGGCTCAAATCATAAAAACTTTTTATTTTGGTCTTACAGCTAATTTAAAGCTTTGTTAAATTGAAGCTAAAATTATACACATTTTGTAATACATTTTAAGCAAATTTCATTGTAGAGTAAAATCCATATTCAACGAGCGATAAAACCATTCTTTTTCACGGTTGCAAAATATTATCCATATTTGAAGGCTATCCTCCACTTTTAAATTGTAACTTAATGCATAATGTTGCATAATGTTGACTATTTATTTCGATATTGTAAATCATTTTCTCATTATAACTTTTAAATTATTTGTCTTTGAGCGAAGTGCTGCCCGTGTTATCAAATAATGAGCTCAACGAGAACTTTCGTTTAATACCATAATAAGCCAAATCTGTTGTGACCGAGACTGCTATCGAAATCTATTATTTCTAAATAAAACACTAGATTTGAGATAACACCAGGTGCTACTTTAATCTTAACCCTTTAGTTTGAAATAGTCAAATATTTTACAAAAGTACTCTTTTTCGATGAATTAGTTCTAAACCAGTTCTAAACTATTCAATTTCGATTTTGGCTTATAGTTCAAAAGACCTACACTTAATTCCTCAAAATAAATAATTAAAAAACACTGGGGTGCTATTATAATAACACCCTTAGCCCTACTGAGCCACTGATAGTTACTGTTCTGTTTTCAGAGTAATTATAGTAATGATAAACGTAAAACACTCTATAGTTGGCTTAAATGTTTATAATACTTTCAAATGAAATTCGCTAATGACTAAAATTAATGAAATTCAAATGTTAAACATAACATAGATGTTCATTCAAATGTAATTCAATTTTTTTTATTTAAATTAATATTCATTTATTTTATTTTCATTAAGTTTCTCGAAACGATCACTCGACATGCATTACAGATTAACGATTCACATTTTCGTGATAAATATCAATATGAATAATATTTTCAAATGGATTTTTAGCTCATATTTTGTAACAATGGAAGCTTATAGTCTTGGGTTCTACGAAAAAACGTCGCAGAAAAAACATCGCAGGGAAAAACTTTTTCACTTTTATTGTTTCTTAAGTGATTTGTGTGAAATTAAGCACAATTCATATGTAAATTAGAACGAGAATTTCAAATATGAAAAAGATTTTTACCTAAAATTAGTAGTTTTTGAGATATTTGACTTAAACTGAATTTTTATATTAAAATATGTTGAATCATGAAAATCTCAAAAACTATTCATTTTAGGCAAAAATCTTATTCATATTTGAAATTCTCGGTCTAATTTACATATAAATTGAGTATAATTTCACTTAAATCATACTTTAGGAACAATAAAAGTGAAAAAGTTTTTCTCTGTGACGTTTTTTCGCAATACCATAGTCTTGAGCTGTCTGTCTGTTGTCCTCCTAATAATATAAAAAATGGAAAATTTACAACAATGAAACATACAAAAATGAACTAAATATATTACAGTAATATGAAAAATCATTTAATGATAATTTACAACAATCAGCTATATTACAAAAACCATTTAAAAACTTTTATGAGTAAGTAAAATAAACTTCAATATGAGCTCATACTAATGGTCATTCTTGTTTTTGAATAACAATAAATATGATATATTGTGGACTAAAAACTAATTTGGTTTAACCTGTTATCACTAAAACTAAATCTAAGAGTATTTTATATTTAAACTTTTACTTTTGGTTAAAGTTTATACTTTTCTAATAACTTAACATAAATTGATTTTGGAATAGGATATCGTTAAAGAGATAAGTTGTTAATTAAGGCCTGAATTAGGAGTGGCTATTAAGTCATAGTTTAGATTTAATATTAAGAATAAATTATTTACTGAATACTACACCTTATACTGTATAATAGCATATTCGTATATCTTATTTGTGTACTTTTCAAGTTGAATGAATTCATAATAAATTATTTTTCCTCTTATTTCGCTTTATGCATAATTACTCCTATAATTTATTGATACAGTATATAGGATTACCGCAAAAATTATTTAATTATTTAGATGGGACCATAAGATATCAAACTAGTAAATAAGTAACTTAAGTTTGAAGGATTCCCTTTTTCTAATTTATTTACTCAACAGTTTTATCAATTTTCAACAAAAGCCTCAAACATTTGCAGGTTTGAAACCCATATAATTCATTTTTATAAAACAAAAGTTTAATTAAAAAGCCAGTTATGTTTCCCTGAAAGCTATAAAGTTATGGCTTATTTACATTTGAAGGGTTTAAACGACTGAACTTATAAATAAATTATTATAATAACAAAAACTGAGCTTAGAATATGTTATTTGTAAAGTTATAAACGAAAATTAGCTTTGAATATACGGGTATAATAGAAATTAGGATTGAGTTAAGCCAATGCATGCAAATTTTACATAGATATTGAGATTTAAGGAATATTAAATGTATTGAGAGAGTTAATCCTCAATGTTCAAATTTATCGGTTTTATGGGTGAGACCTATTCAACTTATAAAAAGAGTAAATTAATTGAAAATCTTGATAAATCACATTCTTTTAATCTTAACTTTTTAAGTATTCAAATCAAATATAAGTTTCATTAAAAATCACGAGATCTCTAATTGAGTCGATTTATTTTAATTTTTTCTTTTTAAATATTTCTCACACAGCATAACTTAAATATTTTTAATGGTAATTTGCAATGTTATAATTTTCTTCTGGATCGTAATGAGATAAAACTCAGGAATTTCAATGAAAGTTTAATAATTTCTTTATGGAAAGAACTGAATCTCGCAATAAAAAAATGTTAAGTTTGTTTCTGTATTTAAATATCCATCTTATGGAAACATATTTATGGAAATGTATAATAAAAATATTAAAATATAACAATTTTTAAAGCACTAATATCTTTTAACCGAATATTTTTATAAATGTATTAAAGAGAAGTAAATTTCAAATAAAATAAGTATTAAATCAGAAAAACGAGTGGTCATAATGAGAAAATGTGACGTTCAATCATTTTTTAAATAGGAATAAATTCACACCAATCACAGCAAAACTTACATAATTAATATTCATCAAAATTTAATAACCAGATTATGAAAAGTTTGATAAACATTTTCACATTAAGAAGTTTTTTCAATAAATAAATTTAATTAAATGACAGTTATTGTCAATTATGGTTTATCTAAAGGTCGTGACAAAAAATTTTGAAACTTTAGTCAAATGAAATTTAGATAAATGAGATATAATCTTATAAATCCGATTAGTTTAACATTCGCTCACCACTGAACCCGATCACTGAAACCTCAGAGATGGCAAAGTGTGTTCAAGTAATGCCATAGCAGTCATTTGAAATCAATTGATTAAATATCTATTTACTAACTGATAAAATATTTAAATTAGAAATAGCTTTAATTATAGCAATCTGTTAAAAAAATGAAATTCACAACTTGTTTCAGTGACATATTTTTAAAGCATAGATTATGCCAGTGTTTCATTCTATTTCTTATTTTAAATATAATCTTAATTTATTTTATACATCAAAGGTTTTTATTTTAAATTGATTACATCTTTTGCATTTATAATAAACCGGACATCAATTTTATTTTGATATTTATACGTTTTAATGTTTTTTTCTTATTTATTCTTATCCTAGAGTTTGAAAATCTTTGAATTATTTGTTATAATAAAAACTATAATACTGTACCAGTAAGTCATTTAAATAATGCTCTATTTCAATAATGAGTTACAGTATCTGCAAATGTTCTCTATAATTGATTAGAAAATCATTGAAATCATATCACACTTTAAAGTCAAGTTTTTTCATATTAACTAATAAATAAATATTGGTTTTTAAGGATTTTGTTGATTTTAATTATCTCTTTCATAAGTTATTAATTTCTGAATTAAATTAACGGAAAGCAATTCTAACTCGTAAAAAGTTTTTCACACTTAGACTCAAAAAATTTGAGATAAGATCAGAACTATTCAATAGATATTTATAATCAATTGAATAAGATTTAAAGTAGAAAACACTTCATAATTGAAGGACAAGTAGCTATGTTTCAGATATTAAAAAATAAAAGTTATGTCTATTTCTTATGAACCCTTTAGTTTTCTTAGAAGATTTCGTAAAGCTATTTCATTTGAACTCAAATTCTTAAAGAAAATCAACTCAAAAATTCAAATTAATCGCTGATTTGAACACTTCCTCTAATTATTCAAATGAGTACATCTAAAGGTATAATAATATACAGCAATTTTTATCAATTTTGTATTTTATTTATTTTTAAATAATTACAGGATATTCTGTACACATTTAACATTATATTTATAGTAACATAAAAGTTAGCTTTACTGCTATTATTTATACATTTATCAAAAATCAACACAAATTTTTTTGGATTAAAATAATAAATCATCAAATTTTAATTTGAAATTAACAGAACTTAATAATATTGATTACCTTTAAATTAACAAACGATTGAATGACGAATTGAACTAAACAGAAAAAATCATCGATAAGAATAATTAAAAATAAAAAACACAATTAAATTGTAGGACTATTTTAGAGTCATTTTGCAAAGCAATAACAATTTCCTTTCATTTCTCATTTAATTTATGAACAAAAAAAATGAAATGACAGCAATAATTGTGGATAATTTTTCTTATGAAGGGTTTCGTATGAAGGAAAATACTATGGAAGTAAAAGCTCATCAATTTTCATTCATATGCATAGCTATAAGTATTAGCAGTTGAAAATTGCATTTTACATATCATATCATATAAGACATAATAATATAAAGTTATGAGCGGATAAATTTTCAAATATAAGTTAAAAGCAGAACATTAATCATTTTAATATAATTAAAATACTATGCATTAAAAGTTTAATACGAGAGTAACTTTTCAGCCTTTTATTATATGAATCAAACCATTAATCACTAATTCATTAATAAAACTTACTGTTAGTTATCATCAGTTTTATATTCAAATACTGGGCGTTCAATCTTATAATTTTTATAATCAAAATCAACAAATGATAGAAGTTTTTCTCTTCTGTTTTGATATAAATTCCATGGCTCGGGATTCTTCAACAAATGCAAAAAATTTGATGAAATCGCTATAAATTGTAAATTAAAAACTCATTTAAGTTTACTTTATTTGACCAAATAGTGTCCGGATTTTTCCCCTTATGAAACATCATAAACACGATCATTGATGGCGCAAATCCGAAAGCAAAGAACAATACCGGCCAAACACTATAGTTTTTTTTCAATAGAGTCCAAACTCGTCCTCCATCTCTTTTGAGAGACATTTGCATATGTGCATAGACTTCACTTTTATTTGACATTTTTATCTATATTTTAGAATATCAGTCAATATATTAATTAATTTCCTGTGAATTAACATAACATATACATGAAGTTAATTTGAAGTGACATTTGAAGAAGAAATCATTAGGATAACAAAATTACTTAAGTTTCTAAAGAACTATAACTCGAGTCAATTTGCTATAGAATATAAAATTTTAGTAAAAATAAGTTTTTGAGTGAGGTGTTTATCCATTTGCACAACTATTAAACTAATAGTTTATAATAATATTTTGAATTCATTTAATTGTACAAAAAGCAAATCAAACTAAAGAAATAAATACAGATTATAACGAAAAGTGGATATTTCTAGAGAACAGAACTTACTGTTGAGGTTTGAAACAAATCTAAATTTGTTCACAAAAAATATATTGAAAATAAAAGCTTTGAAATACTTGAACTGTTTTAAAAGAAGAAATAGAAGCCAACTATTAAAAAGGCGTTTAAAAGTAATCTGAAAAATTGCAATCTTGTGACTACAATGCAATGCAGATGAGTTCCACTGAATTATTTTTAACTGATTTATGATAAAAGCCAACTAAAAACGGTATCTCTATTGCAACGCATATTATATCAATCTATCTAATGGTTTCAGTTTGAAGAGCCATAAAGTTTATTTACATAATGAGCTATATTTGTGCGTCAGTTCTCAACATCCTCTGAATTTATGTAACAACCGTAGGTATCGAAGACGCTATAAGAATCACGTATACCACCAAACCATACACACAAATGTCAGTTTAAGAGCAACTCTAATAATAATGACATAATATTATAATATTATTAATGGTATTCAGAATATTCTTTTTGATGTCTGTTTGTCTGACTTCTCATTATATTAAAAGACTGACCGATGTATTGAAGTAATTATAGTTATAACGGAATAAATTATTTCTCGAGACCAAAGGACTCATGAATCATAAGTTTCTCAATTAAAATAAAGAATATTTAAGTTTTAATAAATTACGACTAAACTTAAAGCTTAGCTTAACCTCAGATCAAATTATACGGAATAAAAATGTATTTCCGTATTGCAGTACAAACTTGTTTTGTTAGATAAGAGAAATTATTAATAATAATGCATTGCAATTATGATAAGCTTATAATGTTTTAGTTTCAGACATAATCAAAAACTAGTAAATGTCCGTTACTTTCGCTTTTGTTTAAAAATCAAGGCTATTGTGATATTCATATAAATCATATAAATATGTGATATTCTATCAAAGCAAATAAATTAAACGAATGCGGAACAAAACTTTCTGTAATTAATAAAAGTTTGAAAACTTGATAATTAGTTAAATAATTACCACTATTTTGTCACTTGTATTAGAATTGAAGAAAATACAATATTTTAAAAAGTCTCTAATTATTTATTTATATAAAAGCTTTAATTAAATTATTAAAGTTTAAGTTTATTTATTAAATAATTATTTAAAAATTATATTTAAAAATAGCTGTAAAAAGTGCTCACTTTTTACTTATCTTTTATTTTATACAAAACAAAAGCAGTTTTATTATTTAGGACTTAGTCTTATTTGAATCAAACAATTGGATGATAAGTTGTTATATTCATGTTTTTATAGTAATAACAATTAATATCACAGCAAATATCAAATGATAACTCTTATTATCACATAAAAAGCTATGTTATAAACTATATATTTATTTAAAAATTTACAATTGTTTCCCAAAAATTCAATTAAAAGAAATTATTCTCTTTTTGATTTCAACATTTGCTTCACACCGATGTCGAGACAGAAACTTGAGATCAAAAATTTTATACAATTATAGTTTTATTTATATAATAACGTAAACATTACAACTGTTTATTATTGTTATGTAATCCGATCTAAATATATATTTAGTTTAATATTTATAAGCTTTAAAATAAGTTATTAATAGAAAATTAATTTTCTGTGTTATAGCTCTGTTACAAAAATGATTGAGTTCTCTATTAATCATTTGGTTTAACGCTTAAACCATAGAACATGAAATTATGTTTACATAAAAGTTTTAACTAGCGTTCAATTTAATCAATTTTGTGAGCATTCTATTTAATATTAAATTTCAAATTATAGTAAAATTTTAAAATAGTGTATCATCTCTAACATTAGGTTCTGCTAATCATCTTATATTCGCCATAATTGAACTCTCAAATATAAAATTGTGCCAAATTATTTTCTAATATTATATTAGTATTCAATTGCTAACAATTTTTGAACTCTTTTTTCATGAGAATAGAGTCTTTCACAGAGACAATACTGGAACTACTGCTAAGAGGTTTTATTGATATAAATGCAAAATCTTCGTGATTCTTATCATTTTTAACCATTTTCGAGATTTCAATAGGATTTCTGGACAAACATTTTTCTGTTAAATTTTCTCTGAAAACATTAAATTTAGTTTTAATTAAACGATATATTAATAAAAATAGTCTTATGTTTAACTTTTGAACTCATGTTTTTGTCTCGACATCAGCTGTGAAGCGAATGTTAACACAAAAAGTGAATCATTTGTTTGAATTTACATTACATTTACCGAAACAAATGTCCACTTTTTTAATAAACATAAAGTTTATTACAGAATATGTTGTATTGATTGCTGGTGAACAATAAATAAATGATTATTTTATTTGAATATTACTCTAATTGACAATATTTTAGGCAATAGTTTTATAAAAATATATTGAAATGAAAGCCATTCATATAATAATCACTTTAATTAATAAATAAAATATTAGACAAATAGCTATTAATTAGCAATTAATGAATTGTTTATCGACTTTACTCTTCACGACGTGAATGTTCGGCAATTGATAGCATTCACAAAAACATTTGAACCCATTTATGAAATTAAAAGAACCGATTCTTGAGTTGCATTCAGTGTTCGGACAATTGATTTTGCCTTTAATCCAATCGAAAGCATTCAACTGTGTTATCAACCAATCGGTCAGTAAGTGTTCGCTCAAATACCAGACATTCGATGCCAATGAACACGAGTCTAAAGAATCGACTGATTGCTGACAATAACTGATGCCATGACTTGTAACTAATATTTTGTCGTTAAATAAGAAGTGACGACATTTTCGACATTTAAATTGATTCATAATTAAATCACATGTTTCTCAATGTTTTGTTTACTATTCATTCAAAAGCATTTGTTATACGGAATGTATTGAAGGGAACAAAACAACAAAACTATTATTTTATTATTTAACGTAATTTCTGTTAAATATTAAAAGTTTAGTTATAATTAAATTTGATTTAATTTACTTTTAATAAGAGAAATAAAATATAAATGACTGCAATTTCATTTCATTTCTTTAAAGGCATAGCACTTTACTATAATGCGGTCAAAGGTTATCACAGATTTCGCTGAAACTTAATATTTATCATATTTTTGTTCGTATAATCAGAATATCAATGAATTATTTCTCGGAAACTATTTTTTAATTTTAGTGAATTGTTCTTTATTTAAGTGATGTGACACATAATCCACATATAATGAGTTAGATCTCAATTTTAACTTCTATTAACTAATAGTAGCACTCATTTAAGTTAATTGCAATCATTTTTAACAAAAACTTCAATATCACAAAGACCACAAAAACTACTTCTTGCAGAAAAAATTCTTATCAATCCTGAGAACATAAATACATATAAAACAATTACTTAACTTACAAACAATAACTTTATTCAACAATTTAAAAAAATCGGTAATGAATCACATAAAGCACAAAAATTGCAATTTAACAATAATTATTATTTGTCAGCTAAGAAGAGCTGAAGAAGTGCTGATAGTGTTTTGCACTAATTAATAATTTGTTACTCTTTATACTCGTTTATACTTAAGTTAAAGAAAGGGTTAATGAAATTAATTGATCTTAAATATAAATAATTATAGTATTTATACCTGTATGACTAGTGTAGAGCATAAGCTCATTTTATGCGAGCTTGAGCTTTGAGCTTATGTAATCTTAAGAGTGAATTTAAAATCTGCACCTTTCAGAAAATAAGACGGATTTTCACCTTATTTTAATCGAATTGCAGGTATATTTATTTCTTTGAAGAGTTTTATGTTAATCTGGTCCTAAATTCTAATAAAAGTTTTGTTTTAACTGATTTTAACTATAGGAGAAGCTCACTTAAGCTCACTGCTATAAGCTTGAGCTGAGCTTCCCTAGCATCATACTGAGCTTGAGCTTATTTTGAAATACCCGAGCTTATCTTTTGCTCTACACTACGTATGACATACTCCTATTCAATCTGTCTCTTGTATACTTTTCGTCAATATTATAATTAATAATTCAAAATCCATAATAATTAAACTGTAGCTCAATGTTATTATAGCTTAATTAAAATGTAATTAAGTCATAGTTAATTATTTTTTACAATATAAATTCAAATTCTTGTCTTTCAGGCAGTAGCAAAATCAGAAAGTTTTTAGTGGGGGCACAAACATAGGAAAACACAAAAACTTCTTAAGACATTGTATTTCTTTAGTGAATTGTAGCGTGTTTTACAGTTAGCAGAACATAAAAGCTTTTATTTCAATAATTTTATATAATTTAAACTCTCAAAAAAATACAATACACTAAAGTTTTTTATGAAATTAATTAATAATTTGAGTTGGGGGACTGTGCTCTCTCGGTTCCTATGCTAGTTTGTCTACTGCTTTCAGGAAAAAGTTTAATATTTGGAAAATTTGAAGGCTATTCATGTAATTGAAGGATATTTGATAGGTTTGATCACTTAATTGAAATCCAAAATCTTTTGGCTTTTTTTAGTAATAAGTTTTCCTTTTTTCTTGTCTTTCAGACATCATTCATATAAGTTTTGATTTGTTTGAGTGATATTTACAAATCTCTTTTGGAATTAATTTTTTCACTTATTTATTAAAGATATTAATGAGAAAATTAAATTCAATAATAGCTGAATAATATTCAATACTAACCATTAAAAGTATTTCTCAAAAAACATGCTATCATTCGATTTTGAAATAAAATCAAAATTAAAAGGTTCGTATAATAAAAAAATAATTTTTATTAGAAAAGTTATGAAATTCAATTATTCATTAATTTGTTTTTTTATAATTTGACTTTTTGTAGGCAATTCTTGAAATGCAAAATATCAGAGCATTACTAACTTCGTAAGTTATTTGCAATATTCAATATAGGATTCATTACAAATATATGTTTTTAAATGAATTAATTAAATTGAGATAAACTTTTACATTTAACTCTTTCGTAACTTGAAAAACACAGTAATTATCAAAAACACTTTATTTAATTAATGCTAAAATGATTTCAAAACTAATGATTACACTCAATGCTAACTTGATATTAATCTCAGTTATTTATGACAAAAGTTAAGGACAAATAAAATAAGTGAAGACTGGGTTTGTATGAAGTCTTATAAAAAAAGAAGATTTGAAGCCAAAGCTTATCTATGAATTAGAAAAATATTTAACGATATATTAATATAACAGTAAATCAAACTTTATTTGAATCAGAATAGCAGACGATAAGTTACATAATAGTTTTCAAATTATCAAATAATAGTTTTCAAATTCAGGTTATTTTAAGTAAAGTTGAATCCAATGATCACTAATTTTATACATAAATTATTTTTCTTAAATAATTGTGAAGTAATTTTCGACAGTTAATTAAACTTATTATTTAATGGATTTATAGCCAATTAATTTAGAATTTAGGTCTCGGGTGTTCATAGTTTTGGTAATCCACAGATGAGAGAAATTTGAATTTTTTATTGGTGAAGTTCTGCCAGGGCTCGAAATTCTTGCCAAATCTGGCCTCAGGTCCTGTTCATAAATTTTCACAAAATTCACAATTAGTTTAACAATATGTGAAACTTTATTAAGATTTAGTAAATTACCTGACAATTGATGATATGACGCATAGGCTACAAATGCGGGCCCCAAACCGAAAGCAAATATACATACCGGCCAAAGACTATAATTCTTTTTAAGTGAGGTCATAACCCACCGTGTCACCGTTTGTTCAGACATTCTTCTGCTATATAATAGCGATAAAACATATTTTATTATTCGATTCAATGATAAGATTTATAACTCTATTCTGATTCTGTTCTGATTATACAAAACCAAAGCTTACTTTAAATAATGATTTTTTTGAAAAATAGGTTAAAAATAAGTTAAACTATAGAAAAAAGTTTTCACAATATTTAAGAAAATTTAGAGATCAAGGAAAGTAGAAATTACTTTTAACTGACTTAAAATGGAGTTATTTTTCAGATTAATCTAAAATTTATACTAAAATTCAAGGCTATGATCAAGTTTTGCGCTGTACATTACGGGCCTAACTGTACATATCTAGTAAGGCCTTATCTTCTATTACTGTATATCTACGCAATAGCAATGATAACTATTTACTGAAAATAATAACTGTTCAATATTATAATTGATATTTACATTACCTCAAAAGATGTATTAATAAATATTATTAATGGAAAGTTTGCTTGAAGTTTACAATTAAATGAAAGTCTAGTTTTATTATTGTTTAATGAGATAAAAAGTTATAACTCAGTTCACTTGTGTTAACTAATTATTGGACTTTGAAAGTTAAATCAACTCTAGACTGAACACTACTTGTTAGTTATCTTTTAGTTTCTTAGGCAATAATGAAAAGAATCGACGTAATGGTATTTCTACTGCTTAGAATCCCAAACTGTCTTTTTCGTACCGACAGTGGTCCGCGGATACTCAGATGGGCCACAAGACTCTTCAACATTTCAATAAATAAAGGGCCGCTAACTAATTCTATAGTAGTTGGTATAATGTAACATTATTAATTATTGAAATGTGTTTTTTATTGTTGTATTAGATTTGAAATATATTTTATAAGTAAAGCGTCAAAATTATGCTTAACTCGTTTTAAGCAGAAAAACATAAAATTTAGAATATTTAGAAAATATATGTGACTGTAAAAAAGTTTAAATTCGATCTCCCGACACACCGATGTCACCCTTTCACTAAACTGACATTTTTTTTAAAGCTGAACGAACTGTTTTTCTAACATAATTTCAAAACTTTGAAATATTTAAATCTGATTCCAATTCAGTAGATAATGACGCAGAAAATGATCAAGTTTTACAACTCTATCTTTTCACTTTCAATATATAATTTTGAACATAAAATATGATTTTGTAAGCATAAAAAGCAAAATCTAAAAGTTTGAGCATATAACAAACTAATCGTTGCATAAGTTTAAATTTGTTTATGGCGGTTCGCCAATCGTTTTTGACTAATAAAACGGTCCGTCAGGACTAAAGTTTGGGAACTATTGCTCTACTGTATGGTGTGTTTGAGTGACTGTACAGCAGTAGAGTTATTCATAACTTATCACTCCTTGACTTTGTAGAAAAGATAACAGAGTTTTATCTGTATTTTATGAGTCTCGTGAGCCTTATATGCGCGTAACTGACTTTTCCAAGTATTTAAATGATGTTTAAATACGACCAGTGCTTAATTAAGAAAACCAAAGATATATTACTTAAGTATTACTTAAGTATCAGCACAGCCGTAACCAGAGGATAAGCTAGGGGGGCTATAGTCCCCCCAAAGATTTCAAATTGCCTTATCTCAATTGAAATTTGAATTATTTGATCAATAAAATGAAATAAATTTAATATTAAAATTGCAAAAGTGATTGCTATAGTAAAATTATATTATTTAAAATGTTTTACTCAATAAATTTTGATCTTAACAGACAATTTTTTGGGTTTAGTCCCCCCTAACAAAAAAAGCGGTTACGGTATTATTAGTTACTCAATAAAATTTATTGATCCATTATTTCAAGGGCTTCTAAACTATTTTCCAAAAATATTTTTCTTTAAAAACATTAAATCTTTTGAAAAATGTCGGAATCACTAAGTTTTTAGTCAGCTTTGGCTCAAGTTTTCAGTTAAAAATAATATACTGTATAAATAAAATTTAATGTTATTTCTATTTTCCACTTAAAAGCTGATAACATTTCATTAATCACTAGAAAATGGGTTTCACTGATAAACATTTAATAAATAGAATTAATATATTGAGTGATTTTATTATATATAAACTTTTACAACTTATGATCAAATCTTTTATGTATAATATATATATATATTTATTTATAAATCTATCTATAAATGTATTTTAAGTCATAATTTAGTTGAATATAAGAAATAAGATATAATTATCATTAGAAGTGATAATTATGATAATCAATAATACAAAATAGCTTCAAAATTGTATGCAAACAAATGTATATTTTACTTAATGTTATACTGAAATATATTATATCTCAAAAAACTATCAATTGTTCAAAACCACCAAATCATAAGATTTAAAATAACAAACAAAATACCAAAACCTAATGTTAAAATATTACTAATTACTAAACTTTTGTCTCTTTAAAAAATATTATGGATTATTATCAAAGTTAAAAAGGCATTAAATCACAACTGGTCTTCAAAATGATTAATTGGTTTCTCTTATTAATTATTGATTACTCTGTGTTTGTGTTATTATTATTATGTTCAGGCACTTGAACGAAGGCACTCGAATCGGTAAAAGTAATCCATAACTCATTAGCGCTATTGATATCATTGGGATCGATGTCTAACAGAACTTCATTTACAGGTAATTTATTGCTTTCGCCGACAATTATTTGTTGCAAATCCTGTACAATAACCCCCTCTTTTAAAACACCTAATTCGAGATCATTTAGAGTGTTTGCGTCTAATAGTAGTTCTTGTATATTATTATTATTATTGCTATTATTACTATTGTTATTATTGCTATCATTATTAGCCGAACAGTTAGAAGTGGAAGCACTTAATTGCAAATTATTTGTTTCGACGATTAATTCCTGTCCATTCTCTTTAGTCTTATTTAATTGTATTGATTCACTGGAAAGTCCACCTCTCGCTAACTTTTCGAGAAGTTCTGTTGTGTTGATAACAGGTTTACTGATATTCAGATTATTAGTACCGGTATTACTGTTGGAAATAGTGTTTCCGCGCATTTTACAAAAAATCGCTTCTTTAGATCTCTTCAAAAGACTCGCAGCTAAGGCTTGATTTTGAATTTCTTTGTCATGATTTACTCGAATTAACTGATTGTTATCATTATTTGTATTAGTTATTGACTCGTTTGTGTTCGCATTGTTATTGTCATCATTTGCTGATCCATCAGATAATTTATGAGAGAGTCTGTGCTTTAACATCGTTACGTACGAAAAAAATATTTTGTGACAAATACTACACGAAAATGTTCTGAACCGATAGGACGAGCCCTTCCCTGAAGGAGATGACGTATCTTTCTTCTTATCTTTTGCTTTATCGCATTCTAAAGACTTTAATTCATCGCTCATTTCAGTTTCAGTTGAAGTATTGTTAGTATTATTTGCAGTGATTTCAGTGCTCAACGACTGAATCAATTCTTCGTTTGTTTTTGATTTAATGAGATCTTCAGAACTTTGCAGAATCTGGTCTTGTTTTGTCTGATCTCTTAATAGAGTTAAAACTGTATCTTCTATTTGACTCCTCACTGATAACGAGGATGGAGTGTAGACCAGTGTAGGCACTGATAGTTCACATTTGACTCGAACACCATTTATGTCTTCATTATTGTCTTCAATCACTTGCTTTTTCTTTTCTTCAATTTGTTGCCGAATCGGACAAATGCTTTTGATATGTTTGCGATAATTTGCTAAATATGTGAATCCTCTCTGACAGTAAGGACACGAATGATGTTGTGCTATATTTAGGTAATTAACAAAATAATTATTCAATAGAAGACTATAATTAATTAACTAAAATTGAACTTTGTTGAGAAAATCAATATATATGACATACCGGGAGATCCTTTGAAAGCAAACATAGGGTTTTCCTGTTTGACTCGCCATAAATCAAGTTTCGAATCATCTTTTGAAGAAATACTGATATCAACGACATCGCTATCTTCTTCATTATTTTCTTCGACTGATGTTTCGCCTTCAAAAACGATCTCTTCGTCAGCATTTACATCAGGTTTAGTCTCAATTTGTTCATCGATTTCTTGTTTTTCTTGTTTGATAACAAAAGTTGTTGTTGTGGTTGCCGTTGAAGTAATGGGCGATAAATTGGCTGAAGAGCTTTCATTCCCGAGTTGTTTCCTAACTGGACAAACGTTTCTAATGTGTTTCCGAAAGTTTGCGGTATAAGTGAACACTCGAAGACAATCAGGACATCGATGTTCTTGTAATGAAGTATTTGGTGATTCATGTGTTGTACTAACTATTTGTTTCTCACTATTCTCATTATTATCTTCCACAGAAAAATCTGTATTTGTCTGTATATTAGAAGTACTTGGAGTCCAAGTCATTGATGTCGAATCATTGTTATCAGTATTCGATTTCACCTCTGGATCTAATTCTGGAGTCTCTTTCTTGAAATCAATATTTGTGGCAGACTTTTCATCACTATTTCTTGATTTTATAGATCTGGTCTGTTTGCAGACCTTTTTCTTTTTTTCTTCATTTTTCTGAATATTTTTAATCGCTTTCATTTCTATTTTAAGCGCAAGTTTTTTATTTTGTTTAATTTTTGTCAATTTCAGTTTTGCAGTGCGTTTGGCATTGAATACGCGTTTACACGACAACTGATGTTTTGTGAGCGAATCCTTATAAACAAATTTTTTGGTACACTTTTTACAGGTATATCGTTTCGGAACATTTTCATTAGATTTGCTCGAATTCTCTTCATTAGGGATATCAGTAGTTATTAACTGAGTGCTCTTCTCGACATCAATCGTTTCTTTTTTTATTCTTTGGTTATCATCAATAACTTCTGCCTCAATTTCACTGACAGTAATTTCTTTTTGTAATTTTTTAGTATCAATTTCAGAGATTTTTGGACTCGTTTTAGACTTTTTAGTCTTGACTTCTTCTATACTTATTTGTCTTCTCTTTCCTGACCTTGTTTTACACGGAGATAATGGAGACGAAAAATCTAATGCTTTCTCATCAGAAGACGACAATAAATTAGAGTTATTATTATTTTTGTTATTATTGTTATTATTGAGTGGAGAAGTATTGCAAGAATTAGCAGTATTTGTATTTGGGTTAGTATTAGTGTTAGGAGTGTTAGCAGTTATGGTGATTATCTCATTATTATTATGATTTTTATTATTATCTAATTTTTTCTTTGAGCTATTATTATGAGCGCAATCGAGTATATGATTATGAAGAAGACTGACTGATGCGAATGATTTCATGCATTTTGTACATTTGAGAGCTATATTGCTGTCCGGTTGAGCTTTTGTTAGCGATGGCGCGACTGGACACCTATGCAATAGTCCTTCAGCGCAGTGGTATTGCCATAAAAGAAGTTGTGACGGAATGTTTCTCAATGAGTCCACTTCTACATAATTGCAATACACGTTCGGGTGATTGTTAGCCTCGTGTTCGGCCAACAGTTCAGGTGAGATCTTTTCGTGACAAGCGGTGCATATGAACAGTGGCTTTGAAGGTGTTGTCATTATTTGAGGGGGTGTTTCATCAGACGTACAAATCATCTCAATCTTAGCATTTGGAACAGTGTTTAGATTGCAGTCGAGCAGAAACTCGAGCTTTTCTGTGTTGACAGAAGGCGGAGACGAACAGCTGAAGTCTTCAGGAAAGTTATATTTTGAAAGATTTAACTCTGGATTTGTTCTATCATTTATGCCAACATTTCTTTTAACGTAAGGAATGACTTGATTATCACTATTATTATGACAGTTAACATACTTTCCGTCAACAAAATAGAGCAGATTTTCAGCAGCTCTTTGAGCGATAGTACGATAGAATTCAATTTCATTGGCGTTATTGAAGGGATCTATTACTTCGTTTTCGATTTGAATCTCAGCCGTCAATCGTGAACAATGCCTCACTTGTGGCCGGTGTGCGATCTGTTTGTGTTTAATAAGACTGCCATAGGTTAGGAAACGTCTATAACATAGCGAACAGTGAAAGTATGCCTGATGTGTGTTCTGAGACGATATACTACTGCTGGTGATGGCTGTGCTCGTGCTCTTTGCCGATGACTGTTCAGGACGTGATTCTATACGTAACGGCAACTTCTTCTTAAGCTTAACCTTTTCCATGTTATCTTTAGCTGTTTTTTCATGTCTTTGTTTCAAGTGTTCGGTTAACTGTTTTTTATTGAACGTAAACTTTGTGCAGAAACCGCACGGATTGTAAAATTCTTTATGTCTTTTGCTGACGTGTTTACGTAAGTCTGAATACGTGTAAAATATTTGAGAACATCTGAGACACGAATGAGTTTTAGCTGATTGTTGTGAATGTGGCTGTTGTTTGACTTGATGTTGACTTTTTTCGTGCTTTTTTCTGTCAGCAATCGTTTGAAACTTTTTGCCGCAATGCTTACATCCGTAGAGTTTCCTTCCGTGGTGTACGACCTCTATATGTCTCATCAAATTATGTCTTTGAATGAAACTCATATTGCACTGCGAGCAGGGAATACGTATGGGTTCAATACTACCAGACTTTGTGTTGCGGTGACAGTCATCCACATGTGACTTAATTTGCGACAAATCGTCATAAAATAGAACACATGAATGACAACAATAAAGTTCGGGCAAATCGCTGTCACTTTTCTCTAAATGATTGTCACTGTTCTGTGCATTCCATGTCTGAAGTGAAGCACTTGAGGCCAGATTTATGCCACAATTGGTGACATCGGTTTCGCATAAATATCCATAATTAATATGAGACCGAATGAAATGGCGCTTAAGACTGAATGAATGCCTGTAAACGGCGTAACAGACATCACATTTGTATAACTTCTTCCCGTGTTTTCCTTTAAAGATGTGGTGGTCCAGCATTTGAAACTGATATTCCCCCCGCTTTTGAGAGCCACCGCTCTCTTGTGTCGAACTTGACTTCTTTTCTGTTTCCTTAATATTGTGATCAATCGTATTATTGTTATTATTATTATTGTTATCAAACTTAAAGCCATCACTATTTTCATATTCATCACATTCAGTGCTCTCTTCGTCGCATTCCATAGCGTTTTGATGAAGAGTTGGCGAATCGAGCGCTTGCTGTAGCTCTTCTTCAGTGAGTTCCTCCATATCTTCCTCTTCCTCATTAACAATGGCTAACAGTTGAGCGAAATCGTCGTTTTGTTCAGACATTTGAGAACTGTTTGAATTAAGGAATCATTAGATTGATTAGATTTAGAGTTCAATCACTTAATGATTTATCACATAAAATGAATAAAATGAATAAAATTGGCCAAAAATGAAGGACTTCATTGAGAATGAGTGAGAATGAGTTGCACTCATACAGCACTCATATACTAATAAATTTTGATTATTTTGAATACACATTATTTATAACGTTTAAAACAAATACAAATATTTGGTGTAAAACTTTGAAAATGATTATTCATTTAAATGAAATAAAACAGAAAATCAATGAGAATATAATGAGATTATAATTCGATAACTACTAAAAGAGTACTTTTATGCACAACTCCTTATCTATGAATTGATGCCATAATAGTAGAAATGATAGCATAAAAAATAGGTTGACTTCACTTCACTTAAACTAGAAAAAAGTTTAGGGGTTTAGAGACACGACTCGGCCGACGAGTTTGCAGTTTACGCGAAACGATGGCAACAGCTCTTTATATTATCTTCAAATATAAATAGCTGTACAGTATATCTGTCATAGCAATGGCCGAATCAGAACAGGAGAGAGAGAAAGAGAGAGAGAATGCACACAATTGTAACTGAATGGAGAACAGGACAGAGAATGAGAGACTGTCAGAGAGTATGAGAGGGTATGGCAGAGAACGCACAGAATAGCAGAGAATCAGAGACAATAAGGTTAGGCCTCTATTAAAGAGTAAGTTTTGACAGCATATGAACTATAAGTGAATCCAAGCAACAAGTTTTGGGTTTAAGTTGAATGACATTCACTGCAAATACATTGGGATTTACTTTATTAGAGACTATACTATACTGTATAATAGCTTTCAATCATTTCTATGTTCTTATGCTTATAATAAATACATTTGTTTCCATTCATTACAAATTTTGATAAATTAATAATTGAAAGAATAAACTCAATAAACGCATAAATAACTAAATCTTAAAAGTTAGAGATCACTGACTAGTGATTCCTCTCACAGAAAATAACTCTAATCTGGAGTTCAATTCACGAAATTATATCTGAAAGAGTCGTAAACTATAAGTAATGTAAACGTGTTTTACATTTGATACCAAATTATATAACATTTCAATTGAAAGCAATTCATCTACACTTAGAATAGACCAAAAGTGTGCGCAACCGATAAAACCATTTTGAGGTTTGCATTACAGAAAAGCTCACTCGAAAGGG
>JAQGCH010000181.1:0-29975 GCA_034699485.1 Nanhermannia elegantula
TGAATTGGTTGAGGCAGAAAAACCACTAAAAGTATATTATATAATAATATCAATTAGTGTTTAACTTATATAACAATTGTTTTCTATTTGAATAGGCTTTAGATTTTTGTTACCAAATGGATGCGGAGACTCTCACTATATTGGATGCCATATCTCTATGCGTTACCGTTGTTTCCTATGCAGCAGATACTCAAAGAGGACATCAAATGCTTACTGTATTAGAAGCTATACTTCCTCTTCATCTGAAGCACATGCAGGCCTTGACCACAAAGAAGGAAACTCCAGGCGGACCACGAACTGAATTACAAATGATACACAATGTTTCTGTTTGTATGAGAACTTTGATCTACAATTCGGAAGCGTTGACGAGGTTTGGATCCATTTTTACTAAAATTATTTCTTCAAATTTTGTACAAATATTTATTTGTTTATAAATAGGAACTTCACTGGACCGCAACGTTCTATAGATCTTCGAAGTTCTAGCATTAAAAATGTGTCAAAAGGTGCCTGTTCTCCACCCTATGATATTGATGATGACAGCCATTCAAGGTATTTGTCTATTACTTTATGGAAAATATATTTTAAAGTAAAATATTGTTTATTATTCATAATAGATATCTGCCGGACAACTATTATCCTTCAACTCGTAATCGGGCGGCAACTCAATACTCTGAGAGCAGTGATGGGGAACTGTTGAGGAATGAATTTCGAAGACCTCGAGATGTGTTACTAAAAGTTGTCGCAGAGTTTTTGAGTCGAAGTACTGCCCGTTTGTCTGATTTGAGCAAAAAGTTGCCTGATTTGCATCAAAAAGGATCCACTTATGAACTTCTTGATGTCAAATGTCATCTAAGACTCGCAGAAATAGCTCACAGTTTGTTGAAAATGGCGCCCTATGACCCGCCAACTATGGCCTGTAGAGGTTTAGTTCGTTATATGAATGAAATATTACCCAATTCTGAGTGGCGTCAGGAACAGATGAGACCGGCGCTTATTATGGTTTTGAGACGTTTGGACAAAACATTCACTAAAATTGCTAAGAAATCAGCGATAAAGAGATCCACTGATTGGGAGGCAGCAAAACGACTGCTTAAAGGAGTTTATCTCACATTTACTAAACATCCATATATTGTTCATTTACCGCATTTAAAATCATTGATTAGTGTCTGTCAGAATATAGTCCTCGGAGATCAGGGTCACGGACCAGGAGAGAGTGCTTCCACTCTGCCTTCTTGGGCGGTCGCACTTTCACAATCATCATCACCAGGTTTTGATTAACTCTTTTTTATATTTTTGTTCAAATTCTAACATAAAATTAAACTTTTTAAGGCTTTACATCAGTTGCGGTGCGTTTGATAGCTATGCAAATGCTTCAATTGGGAGAAACACAAACATTAGAAACTGTCTGCAGTGGAGCCTTCTCTTCACCCGAGAAAAGCGAAATCTATTTAATGAATTTGATTTATCCGATGTGTATCAGGATTAGTAGTGGTCTAAAAGAAGTGCCAAAATTAAGACAATGCGATATTACATTCACATTGACTGTAATACTCAACACATTACAGCCAATCACTGCTAAAGCTACAAAAGGAAGTGATTCTTCTTCAGGTCTTCACCAACTTATGCAGAATTCTTTACATCAAATTGGATTTTTAGGTACATTAGAGACTAAAATGTTTTTCAAGTAATAAAATTATAATACTTTCAAATTATAGGCTTAAAGATAATGATGGTTTGCTTTGAGAGACAATTGAATACTGAATGGTATCGCATAACAAAATGTATAAGAGAACTGTCCAACAAAATGCAGGGCGGAGTCACCCTTTGGAACTTTCTTGACTTTGTGGTCACTTATAGGACACCACTATTCCTGTTATTATTTCCAATTATTAAATGCAAATATTTGCTGAAAATATGTGATAACGATCAGGAATATTATTATCAGCAACAGATCAGAGATAAAATGCAAGGAATTGGTCTGCCTTTAGGCAGATCTAAAGGTATAACAAAATTATTATGAAAATAAATCCATTTCTAACATAAGTTCACTTTAAGGTCAATTATTGGTCAGTTTAATGGCAGAAATGAGAGCATTAAGAGAAGAACTGGTAAATAGAAGAAATGTGACCTCAATTGATGAAAGGGCAAAGTCTATAGTTCCCGATCAGAGCAGTAGTGATAGGGCTGAAAGCCATAGATTGAGTTTTGCGTTCGCACAAATGGCTGCCAGTGCTTCAAAACTATCGAATATCAGTTCTTCCAATTCAAACAATCAACAAAGTAGTGCAGCACATGTTCTCACTGAAGGAGAGGTCGCACAAACTCCAACTTCTTCTAAGCCATCACTATTTCGAGGTTTGAGTTTCCGATTGTTAGGCGATAGAGATAGTCGACGCTTTGCTCCCAGAGGTCTCAGCGTTAAATTGCCGTCAACTAGAGATGGCAAGAAAGCTATGGAAGGATTTCTTAGAAGAACCAGTTATCCTGACCCTAAAGAAGCTGACATTAAGGGTAAACAGACATTTGTTTTATTAATTTAATATCACTTTCTGTTTATAATCCATTTTAATTGAGATTTTCATTAATTATAAACTTTTATGAGAGAAGTCTTCTCTAAAAATCTGTTCATTCAATATATAAAATAATAATTAAAAACTATTTTATAAACTTTTGTATAGAATTTCATGAAAGTTCAGTTCAATCTGAACCCAAACTTTTCCGTAAGTCTACTCTTCATATAAAAAGACGAGAAAGTAGGAAATGCAACAGTCCTGCGAACAGCAGTGGAGTTATGAGTTGTGAAGCACTCACAGAAGGAGTAACTGTTGATGACGAACAACAGATCAAGTCAGCCATTGCAAGAACCCTCTCATCTGATGGCGGTTCTGGTGCTTCACATTCTAATAGTCCAGAAAAAGATGAAGACAAACAACTGAAGCACAGACTTCAGAGACAGTCCGCACAGTCGAGAAAAACATTCAGGTTTAGAAAGTCTAGACGTGGGGCGGGTTTTATCTCTAATAAGGATGAAGAACAACAACACATCGAAGAAATACCGCTCACAAGTAATACAATTAACACTATTTCTGGTCATTCAAAGCCAACAAAAGAAGTAACTCTTGCTGAAGAAGAGAGCTCTTCAATATTCGAACACAGCAGAGATGTTGAGGACAGTCCTTCCTCTCTATTATCTCCTAAAGACATAAAAAATGATTCAAACGAATCGCTTAATGCTCTGAATGAAAGCACAGCTCTTTTGAAAAGTGACGATAAAGTTATTACTGATTCTGTTCTTCCTTATGTTGATGACGACCCTAATGATGACATTAGAGTCTAATTGTTTTGTTTTTTTATTTGGAGTGTTTATAGATTTTAAGTGTTTTGTATTTATTGATATTTTAAAAGTTTGTTATAGTTATCTGTTATAGGAATTCAATGTTTTCAATGTTTGTTGTTTTTTATCAAATTTTTATTGTCTTATTCTGTGATTATTATTAAGATTTCTCTATAAATAAACACAAATTAATTTAAAACTTATTCAATATTTATTTAATTCAAATAATAATTAAATAATAATTAAATAATAATTAAATAATAATTATTATTAAGACATGAAAACTAGTTTTGAAAAACAAAGTTTGCGCCAAATTATCAGTTAATAATTGTAAAGATTTTTTGACTTAAAACAAGGCCTTTATTAATGATAAAAAGCTTTCATTTTTGTTATATATAAAAGCACTAAATGTTCGAAAACGACAAATGAATTTCATAGCAATCTTTGAAATGTGTTTTCATTTGTAGTTTTGCAGTAAATGAAGTGTAAAATAAATAAATGAAAGTAAACATCGATTAGTATTTAATATTTAATTAAGAATAAAGAGAAAAAGAATGGAAAGAAGTCATAATTCATTATATTATTCTTCATTACTATCAGAATCTCCTTCTATTAGAGACAATACGAGTCGACACGCGAATCGATTTCAAAGTAAATCCACATTTAATTGACTTAAAAAAAATATAAATTAATTTTTGATTTGTTCTAAAAACAGATTCATTAGAGATGTCTTCAATGCATTTGTTGCCATCAAATTTGATCAATAATAGCGTTTATTTAAATCCCGTGAATGAGACCATAGCCGAGAGTCGCTATGAATCGGCTCTTTTCGACATAAGTAATGATGAGATGAACGCAGAGTTGAGTCAAAACTCTACTATGATAGAGCCCTGTCTTACGCTTTATCAGCAGTTTTTTGAGGCCAATCAAAAGTACGCCACAAATGACGAGAATGTGTTTGAGATGTTGAGAGAGTACGAGCTCTTGTGTTGCGATCATTTGACCGTCACTTCAAATCTTATTAAGTCTAAAGTCAGGCATTTCTCTGAATCTAATGATATGAATAAATTGGAGAATTTGTTGCGTTTGGAGAGAAATAGTTGGCGTTTAACTAAAATTATGTTTGAGGATAGGGTTAAGGCTATTCACGGCGGCGAAGACATGAGAGTCGATGACATTATCACCAAAATGAGTGACAAAAAGCTCATCGAAAATACATTTGAAAGGGTTTCAGATTTAAGACAAATGCAATTAGTTATTGATTGGTTAGAACGCAATCAAATTGATGACAATGAAGAGGTCACTAATGATAAGGTCGAGTTCTATTCGGAAGGTTTGTCATTAAAATACTGCGGTTTTTATGCTTTTATATTAAAGATGGAGTTTTTTTATAATAATTGACTGATTTCAGGCCCGTATTCGTGGGAAAACACATTACATTCCCTGAAGACTAAAAAGAGTAAATCAGAGAACTTATCAGATCGTGAATTATGTCCAGCCATGGATCCTGACGCAGCCATTCGTACAAAGCGTCCACTGCATGATCTCGACAAAGAAGACGAGAGTAGACTTTTTAGGTTTATTTTCCATTTATTACGCGCCGGACAACTGCTTGAAGCTAAAGAAGTCGCACAACGATTAGGTAAAGAAATTACACTTTATTTTTAGGCATTAATTAATTGAAAAAAATAAAATCATTTATCAGGTTATTACTGGTTGTCGGCAACACTTGAGGGATGGCTTTTACATCACGATCCAAACTATTTAAATGATTTCAGTTCTAATAGAAGTTTAGATCCTATAGAAGGAAATCCTAATAGAGATTTATGGAAATCTGTTTGTTGGCGCTCTTCTAAGATTGAAGGAACAAATATTTATGAAAGAGCTATATTTGCTGTATTGAGTGGTAATATCGCAACTGTTTTGCCTCTTTGTACGCGTTGGACCGACAAATTGTGGGCTTATTTCAAGTATTGTATAATTTCAATATATATATTAAGAGTGTTTAAAAAGTATTATTTATTTGTTGAGGTGTTCTCTTGACGTTCACATCGAGTCTGTACTGAGGGAAACAATTATTGTTAAACCTGAAGCTAAACCTCGATATAGAGTTGATTTACCCGACGCTTATTGGGATAACAAACTGACGGCTAATGAGATATTCAGAGAAATTGAATCGCATGGAAGTGTTTCATCACTTGTTGAGGAGTCTTATCATCAATCGATTGAGAAATTTATCATTTTAGGAGATATCGGAAGTCTTATCGATCACTTATACGAATGGTCTCAACTTATTAATGAAATGAGACAACAAAAGAAAGAAGAAATACCAACAGTTCAAAAGTCTGAACCCAACGCACACATCGTTGAATCACAACTGTTGAGATTTTTTGCTCATTTTGTGCTCACTTTGAGGTATTAATTAGTAATCAATTAACACTCAAATTGAATTAAAGAGTAATTAATTATCTTTTATAGAAATTTAAAACTGAGTTCAGGTCGAGAAGAATTATGTGTCGCAGTATTGGAGTCATATATATCTTATTTAATAGATTGCAAGCAAATAGAATTAGTGGCTTATTATACGGGACAACTGCCAAAACCTAATCAAATAAGTACTTTCGCTAAACTGCTTGAAGGAGTTGAAGATGAAATCGATAGAAAGTTGTGTATAGTATTAGCAAAAACTGCAAACCTTGACATCAGTTCAATAACAGCCACAGTTGTCGATAATGTTAGGACTAAACCAAACGAAAAAGCACTCCAATTGTCGACTGAATTGACTAACTTTACAAACAGTGAGGACAAGAAAAAAATAAATTCATTGGATTGGCTGTTATTCAGTGAAGTTCAACAATATAACGAAGCCTTAAAACAAGCGAACTCTTTGATGAGAAGTTTTCTTATAATGAGAAAAGTGGACGCAGCGAAGGATACGTTCTTGAAATTACCCGAAGATATCATAGATATTGTATACAAGCAGTGGAGACGTAAAACTAAGAAATCTGAACTCAATGCAGACGATGATAATGCTATTCGTGAATACCTCTGCCATAAGGCATACTTTCAAGCAAATGATGCCTTTTCTGACTGGTATTATATATTTTTTTAAATGTTTATAAGTTTATCAATAAAATGATTTCATTTTTGATTATAAGGCTCTACTGTTTGCATAATTCGAAACCAAAAGAGCCACAAAAGCCGACCTCAACTCGTTTTATGGATAAAGTTGCGTTTGAACACTCTCTCAAACAGTTTGAAATAGAAACCAATCACTGGAAAGAAATGCTTCGACAACAGGGAAAACTGGCCGCCGATAAGATTGAGAATGTGCTGCTATTCCCAGACGGCGGGTGGATGTGCGACAGGAGAGACGATGGAGTTCCAGATGAAGTAAGAGCTCATCAATTGGAACAATTAAGGAAACAATATATTCCTCATCTGGTATTCATCGCTCATTCTGTTCATCACTCGTCTAATAATTTGGTCGAATGTCTCAAAATTGCTGATATTGTTGCCGATGAACGAAAAGATATTTATAAGACTTTTTCACGCGAGCTATTGATTGATTTGTTGAAGAAGTTAAGAGAAAGCTCTATCGCTATACTCAACGAATCGCCTGATCCTCTCGGATATCACACTATTTAAGCATTTTTATTATTAATAACTCGTTTTTTAAATATAAATCGCTTTAAATTTATATATTTTTAAAAACAATATTAAACTATTAATCATAACATTAAATGCATTTATAAATTAAAGAGAATGACATCAAAACCATCTTTATTTAGTTGAGTCTAAAATGGCATCATTTATGTCAAACTCTATCAGATATTCAATATTTTATTGATTCAAAAATTAATGAATTGCCGCCAATACACACAGGTAATAGAAGTGAAACGAGTTGTAAAGTGCGTCTCTCCGAATATAATCTCTTTGAACACTTGCGCTGCTCCTGTGTACCAAATTCTAACCCTGTTTATTGTCAAAATTATACCCTATTTTCAAATTTTTTTATAACTCAAATTTTGATTTACTTCCAAAGAGCAACAAAAAAATGAACGGGAAAAATAATTTTTAATAAGAACTCTAGCTTTCCCCTTGCTAAACCGTAACCTAGGCACTTTACTTATAAAGGAATTTAATAAAATAGTAGTTTTCGAGATATTGCAATATATTGTACATTAAAGTCATAAAATCATTGCATTTTATACAGAAATTAATCAAAATTTCAGTTATAAAGAAATTTGAAAATAGGGTATAATTTTGACAATAAACAGGGTTAGAATTTGGTACACAGGAGCAGCGCAGTTATTCAAAGAGATAATTTTCGGAGAGATAATATTCGGAGAGTAGCACTGCTTCCGTACAATGGGCTCAAATAAAAACGAAAAAGGGTCCAAAATGCCTGCTTCTCAGAGTCTTTATAAAAAAGTAAAAAAGTTGAAAAGTATAAGTTTATAAGACATTCAGTTATGAACTTGATTTAAGTGAGAGTTAAACCTTTTTATTAACGTTTGACTTTAAACTTTTTAATAGGTTTTTCATTAAAATTTCTATTATCAGTGATATAATGTATAAATAGAATTTATGATTAAGGCTTCAACATTTAGCATATCTGGTCTCACTAGCGTAGCTAAGCTAAGAAGTGCTAAAAAGGCACAATTTTAAAAATAAAGCTAAAATTGTTAATTTTTTAAAGAGACAAGATCTGGCGCCGATATAAAAAAAGGGATACAGAATAGTGATCGAAAGTTGAAACCCAAACCCAAAATTCTTGGGTTAGGGGTTGGGTTGGGTTTGGGTTGCGTTTGGGTGATACTAGGGCAAGCTCCAAACCTTTGGTGGGGTGTTCATTTCAGGATTTCTGGAAAAGAGGGGTCAAAACTAATCGGTTTTAATAGACACAATATTTTGTCAAAAGTTGTGTTTCCGCCAAAATGTTTTTTCGCACCAAATTTTGTTAAATTTCTAACTTTTATAGTGTATTATTAAAGATTATCAATTTAAATGCCATTTTATGCTTAAAAGACTACCACTTCATTTTTAAAGATTTTTTAATTTGCTACAGACATAAACTTAAATTGGGGGAAATCTATTTCAGGTTTGCTGACTCCTTAGCCCCAAAACTACGCCAGTATTGACTAAATGTTTCAAAAGTAATTTAATACGTCTTAATTCAAATGTTCTTTAAGTATACGCTATTATTGCTATAGATTTTTATTTTCTAATTTTTGTCCGAAGTCTGCGATCTTTTTCTATTGACATTTAGTTTTAGTATATTATTAGTCTATTAGTATCGCTGATATATATTATAAGAAGTAAAATACGACATAACCCTAAAGGAAAGCAGTCTCTAATGGAATTGCTTGTAAAGCGATTGTGGCTATATATGAAAAATCGGACAACCAATCAATCAATCATTTTCTTAACCACGTTTATCCGTTGGGGTTGGGGTTTAAGACTAGAAAGCAGTTGTTTCCAACTCTATCTTCCGCTCAGTCCAAGTCTAGTCAGATAACACTCTGCAGATTTGGAACAATTCGTCGTTCATCTGCTCCGAGGACTTGCTAACTGGTTCCTACTGAAGACATGCTGAGCAGTCTGTCAGGTGGTATTCACAGACAAGACCGAGCCATAGTATTTTGTAATGTTTGCCAATCCTGTAAGTCAGCCACTCAGCAAAAATTGTACCAAAAAACCGGTGAAAAGAGCACTAAAATGAAACGCGAATAGAAAATTGTAAAACTGTTAAAAATGTGACGACAGGTAAAGAACAGTGGGAAAAATTTACGAGTAATGAGTTGGACGAAAACGAGTTAAATCAGTTGATAGCGTGGATCGCCTTCAACGACGGAGCTTAGGGCTCGTGCACATAGTACGTACGCAGGTTTAGACAATTTTTAGACCCCCTTCCCCTCCCTGTTAGCGTACGTAGCTATGTAATTTCTATGTACGCGTACGCATTTTAAAAAATTTTCTTGACCCCTCCCCTCTCCCTGACTGCGTACGTACTATGTGCACGAGCCTTATGGCGACCCAATTGTAATCAACGAAACGTTTGGCTTGTTTTGAGTTTGATGTTTAAATTCAATTATTTGAACAAATCTTTAGTCACTATTTGATGTGTTAGGCATACAGCCAATCATTAAAAGTTTTAAGTTAAAAATTAGCTCAGATCAAGAGTTCACTTATGATACAGAGTTTTTGACGATCAAATACATCACTAGCGTTGCCACCTGTCCTCTTTTCGGGAGGACAGTCCTTGATTCGGGGGTCTTGTCCTCTGTCCTCTCTATTCTGAAAAATAGCTAAAATGTCCTCTTTTTGATAAAATACAAATAAAATAATCAAATCTGTAATTTTCTCATTTAGAAACCTGTAATTCTGGTTCTTATGAAAAAAACTTTTTAAGTTAATAAATCGAATCTGAAAAATATAAAATAAGGCATTTTCAAAATCACTATAACAACAATAGTTGCATATAAATATATTTCTCGTAACCAAATTACTATTTTAGTCCAATGATTAAGTTTTATTATTTTTTTTAATATTAATTCATCTTTAAATAAAAGTATATTCCATATATGCAGAAGTTTGGTTTGCCTATAGTGGGCACCAGACTTAGCCAAGGAATCCAGTTCTGGCGGGTGTGATTCTTCAAATTTTCAATATTCAGCGAGGGTGAAAAACTTACTGGTTTTAAAGACAATTTTTTCAAAAATTTATTTTTGTCCCAAAATATTTTTAATAAAATTTTATCGTTAAAAGGAGTTCAAAGTATTCTAATAATTGTCACTTTGTCTTAAATCAATAAATATATAAAAATTTTGTAAAAACTTATATTATTATTAGTAATTACAAAACATGAATAGTAATATATTTCGGATCAAAAATCTATGGAAGTGTTCTAAATGTGAAACGTGGTAACATGGCAATTTTCAAGACCACCCACATACAGGATTTTGCAATGTGTGGTGTGCCCTTAAATATTTTAAGAATCTCAAAAATCGTACCTTAGTGGTCCCTTTCATTTTTTCCAAGTTTTTTGACATTTTTCCTTTGGTCCCCCCCTTTCATAATTTTTGTCCTCTTTTGATGTCCAAGAAAAGTGGCAAACGCTATACATCACAGATTAGAACATAATTCTACCAGTAAAACAAATTGATAGATATATTGAGTGAAGATCTGACCGAAATTTCAGTTGCCGACAATTGTGATGAACTGTTCACCCGAACGCGACTCATTCGTTGTCGCGTTTGGACTATTAAATGGCTGTGACGTTCACTCTATTGGACACGTATGTAAATTTGTCTCGCGTGCAAACAGTTCTTCACATTTGAAATAAAATATTTTCATTTATTATTAAAAATTTATCATAATTTTTTGGATTTTTTAAGCAAACACTATAAGAAAGAATCAATAATTGATTGTGAAATTGAGGGGCATATTATTGAATGGATTCGTGAAAAACAGTGCAGCAAATAATAGAGCTATGATTCTCGATATATTGGTCCCGTCTCGTGCACCGCATTTCACGACTATTTTGATGAGAGCGCTGACAGTGTTTGGATCAGAGGGTTATTTGCATAATAATAATAAAGAAGAAACCACCGCATGATTCTATCAACAGTTATTACCACATCATTATGTAAATTGATTTAAATTATAAGAAATGGATGTCTCGAGTTGAAGGACAAAAAGAGTCCTCAAACGCTCTCTTATTATAGCTATTATTTAATATATTTGATTTGTGCGTTTATTTCATTGAAACTCTATTCCGTTCAATTATTATTCATTATTTTCTACTATTCATTTGGACTAAAATTTATATCTTAATCCGTTTTATTATATTCAGAATAATAACTGTAAACTCGCAGAGAAAAGGGTTATCGACAGGTCAGGCGAAGCGATAGGTTAAATAAAAAACTATTTCGTCACAGTATTTTTTAAAAATGTAACAGTGCTTTTAAATTATTAGCAATTGCTATCCTAACAAATATTTAATCAAACAATTAAAAAATGGACAAAACCATAAAAGCGTAAATCAATAAAATCTGAAAACTTCGACGTAGTCTTGAAATGACTGCAAATAAATTACAAAACGAGTTCAACTCAAATGATTGGATACAGAACTCGAGAATTTTAATTTAGGAAGAATTCGCGGCAATTATTTATCACAAGAAGAACAGGTCGAACAAATGATGGTGAGATCCCACCGTCGATAGAATGACTGGTCGACCAAAACGAAAGCACAACAGATGCCTCAGTCAAAGCGACTCAATCATCGATTAACTTGCAGTCAACTTCTCGCGAATTATACACAAAAGTTTTTTGTATTAAAACTACAATAAAGCGTTTGCTTTAGTGTTAATAACGCATTACATAACTTATATATTTCTTGAAACGCAAATAACTTTATTAATCGAAACCAAATCTATAGTATTTTGGACGTCATGGGTCTCATCCGCTCCATAGGACGTTCACATACCTCTTCAAAGTTTTGGTAACAATGCATGATTGATATAAATTGCTTTCTCAACAATACATTTAATGTATGAATTATTATAACTTTTAATTTTTTCACTTGTTTTTCATTTAATAGCCAAAAACTATCACAACAATGCTTTCCTATAAGATAATTGATTTGTTTGTTTGATTTTTAGCTTTGATCAAAAATGAGCGCGCAATAGATTTGTTCTGTCTGTCCGTCTGTCCGTTGGCAAATAGATCTCGAAAACGGTAAGAGCTATCAAAAAACTGATTTCATAATCATAATCAGCGTCCCTGAGAACGGATAAAATGATGACAAAAGTCTGTGTCCAGTGACCAGTGGCCAAGTTACCGACTGAAAACTACCGATACTAATGCTTTACTATGGAAAGGATCGCGCTTCTGTAAACAGTCATAGACTGTATACTTTTACTTGTTTTAAATGTGAAAACTTATTCTTTTACAGAGTATTTAGAAAACATCTTTATAGGCAGATGTGGTTTGAGCTCAACTTTTTTACATCGCTTTAACTTTATATATTTTTAAATGCAATATTAAACTAATTATTATAAAGTTAAATGCATTTACTGAATGACCTCAAATACTCAAAGGTCTTAGATGTCAAACGAGTTGTACCTTTGGTTTAGACATAACATAATCTCTATAAAAATAATAGTTATTATGCATTAAAAGTAATTGCTAGTGATGAGCAGGCTTACAGGCTCGGACATTTTTACAGACTCAAGGCTCGGGTTCAGGCTCGCAAAAATTCTCAGGTTCACAATTTGAACGAGGCTCGAGCCTACTGAGCCTGAAAATTTAATATTAAGAAATATATGCAAAAATAGCTGATGAAGTAGTATCAAAATCACGAAACTGGTTTGAAAATCTCTATTCAAGTTTTAATATGCTCGGAATCTATGCTTAAATTATTCATTTCTGAATAATTGACTCACTTAATAGTTCAAATAAAACTCAATTTAATTTAATCGCATAAAAATCATTTTTCTTTCATTTCATTTACTAAACTTCTATTCAATGTCAGGCTCAAGGCTCAGGCTCGAGGATTTTAGGCTCGAGCCTTGCTCATCGCTAGTAAATGCTATTGAAAACTTAATATAATGTATTATATCGAATATTGTTCACTACAAATACAGTTATGGCTAATGTAATAGTCAGATAAATGAACAGCAAATAAATCATTTCAATAAAAGTTCAATTTTTGCAATACTTCAGACAAATTTTTAAATATTTTTTGTATGAAATTTTTATCAAACATTTACAGTTAACTTCCACTTATCCGATGTAGAACTCGCTTTTCAGTAAATCGCTAAATATTCTCTTTAAAGAGAAATATATTATGAATTCTATTATTGCAAAGGAGTTTACAATACTGTACTTAAGTATTTGGCAGTTTTATACTTATAAGTAGAGAATTAATGACGAATTACCTTTTTGTGAACTACAGCAAAACAAGATAATAAAATAAATTTGCAAAATAATGATTTTTCATAAAAAAATAATTGCTTTATTACTATTATTATTATACAGGTATTTAATATTAAATTATAAGTCAAGATCTAAACAATAGCATCAAGAACTGTAAGAATTGAGTTTGCGATTATTTTAGTGTTAAATAAGATTTCATAAGAATTCGTAAATTATTAAAAATTAACTGTTAATTAAAGTATTTTATAAAACTTTTAGTTTTCAAATTATTCTAATTATTGTTTTTGATGAAAGTTCAAAATGAATTTACATTATAAGGGGGTGTAATATAAAATCCGGAATTTATTAATTTTCTAATTGCCAGAGTTTAATAATAGATAATTACATGAAAATTTTGATTTAAAAACTACATTATAAACAAAATGAATTGGTATTAATGAACTACTGCTATATGTCTATCCGGTTCCGTTTTCGGGCACTCTCAAAATTTTTTTTGATAACATTGGGGTCAACTTTTTTTAGACACAGCCCAATTATATTTTTGAGTTCTCTGCTGTTTTCCTCTTTGCAACCATTCTTGTTGACGGTGCGACAATATATCCGAAAATTTTTTCGAGTGGCCGGCATTGCGGGACATTTGTTAAATTGGGATATTTGTAAATTAAAGTCATCGACATATATGTTCTCTTAAATCCAAAAATAAAGTCGAAGCTATACTTAACTGTAAGGCTCTTTACTTTAACTGAATGTATAAAAATGTTTTTCTATATTAAAGTTTGAACTTTGAACTTAACTATAGCTAAGTTCAATTACAAATAATAATAATCAAAATATTACACAACTAATGGTTCAAAATATATTAATTTCTTATTTTCGGTAATTCTATTTATTTATTTTCCTAATATTAAGAAATAATTGCCAAAATAGGGATCAATAGCTTAATCGAAACCTAAATATTAATTAATTGTTAATAAAAATAAAATAAAAAAACTTTAGTTCAACTAATCATAAAATTAAAATAAATAATATTTACCTAAAATTCCTAACTTTAATTCATATTTATGATAAACTCTGGTTAATACTATTTGAATGACTGATTGAATTGATAAAAACAGTCACTATTACACTCGTTAGTCAAATATTTAAAGTTAATTAAAATAAAAACTTTTGATGTGCTATACATGAAAGTATATATTTTAAATTGGGCTTTATTTTTGACTTTAAGAGTTCATCTGCTTTATTAACGTAGTTCCTGTTTTGTATAAGCCTTTAAATAGGAACATCATATTCAATATTCTTATCGATATAATGCTGTTAATAGAAAAACATATAAAATTATTTTACAACAAATAAATTTGTAAAATATGTTAAATTTATTTGAAAAATTGCACCTATAGTTGCAAAATAGCACCGACTAATATTTCTTGTTTAGTCGTTTATGATACAAGTTATGTAGTTATAGAATAATTCTATAGATATTAATTCAAAAATATACAGTACATTAATTAAAATTAATAATAACAAAGCTAGAAATGAATGCTTCAAAAGATTTATATGTAAAACGCATGAGAGACTCATTTAATAAATCTTATGAAAGATTATTTAAGAGATGAGATGACAAATATTTATCTTAATCTTATCCTCACTAAAAACCAATGCTTTGGAACATACAATCGATATCTGTTTATATTGAAGAAGAGCCTGAGGTCGGCTCACTTCAGTATTACATGTCTTTGAATATATTGGAAGACATGATAAAGTTTGACGTTATTAGAAAACTAAGTTCACACAAACGGATAGAATGCAATTTAGCCCAAAAGTTTGTGATATTTATTTAGGGCTCAAAAATATCATTCCCTGTCTTACTGTATAATACTGTCATTCAAAGTGACTTTTAAATAGATTTAGTAAATAATAATAGTCTTATTATATTTTGTAAACAATTTTAATCACATGAAAACCCGGGTTCTCTCAGAAATGGAGTCTCTTTGTCCTTAACTTTAAAGAAAAACTATGAATAAAGTTAATCAAAATTATTAATAGGTATGTATTAGGAATACAAATGTTGATTCCGCTATTTTTATCATTTAAAACAATCTAATGTTAGAAATACTCATTTTTATAAGTTATGTTTCACTAATCAAAAACTTAACATATTTTGCATAAAATATATTTTTTCAGTCATTCAGATTTAAGACTTGTTTCTAAGATTTTAGTTTTAAAATTTAATTAAATGCTTAATGAATTTTTACAAAACTTGCGAATTCTGTTATTAAAAAATGAAAGTTCACTCAACTATTAAAATAAATGAATTTATAAAAAGCAATAAATTGTATAATAATTAATTTTTTTAATAATCTCTGTTTATAATTAATATTATGCTATATTAATGGATTGTCTGAAAGGACAATACAATACTATTAATGTCAATAAATAAAAATAATTTCTTGAGACCTAAAGACGTCAGCCATAGTAACAAAACTTTAGTACATTAATTTTTGAGTTACAATAGAACTGAATTAATATATAATATTTGGCTTGAAATGTAGGCACAATTATATGATATAATAAAGTTTTCTCATAACTTACAGCGAGCCCACTCTCATATCTCTCATCTCTAATTACTTTAGGCAATAGTTTTGAGAAATAGATGCCTCACTTGATTTGCATAATGTTTAAACAGAAAACATAATACAAATAAATTCTACTGAAGTCAACAATATTCCGCTTAAGCAAATGAAGAAGACTTACCCGTTACACAATGCAGATGAGCACAGTATACCTGATGCTATATTAGAGAAAACCGTGTATTACATGTTTATGATCTTATATATAAAATAGTATTATGAAAAATATATGTAATAATTGGAATCAAATCATTTATAATTCAGTTAAGAGCATAAAAATTAGATATAAAATAAATATTTTCAGTTTGTTATTTATTATAAGTATTGTTGTAATTTCTTTAAGTATAGGTTTATACGTAATATGAATAAAATGTTTCAATTTTTTTGGTTCATCAACTGTTACTTTTTTTTGTGGAGCACTTTAATCATAAATTCAAAAGTGATAATTCCTGTTCGATAGTCCCTAAATTTGAGAACCCTACTTGACTCGTACATAACCTACTTGTAACGGACGGTAGGACTAGACATGGCTGTGAGGCCCTAAGAGCAGAGCTTATATCCATTGTAGCGTAAGCTGTTTTCAAAATGTAATATATGATCATATTTGAACTGCATTTTCAACATATTTCAAATCAGTTTCAAATAAGCACTAACTCTACTTTTATATTAAAGCTTTTCGCAAACTTAAAAATGGGATAATTTTTTATATGAGAGCAATAAAACAAGGATCACATCAATTATCACATTTGAATTATGTCTATTCAATTTATAACAAATGATTACAGCCTTTTTTGTACAGAAGTCCATTTTCTCGTCACATTCTTAAGCAGTTATTTCTTGAGCAGTTAAATAAATAATCGAGAGATACTCCTCAGCTCGAATACATTTATTAGATTAGGTTTACAAACATAAGAAGAAAATTTAAAAATATAAGATTAGGTTTTTTAAAATTTTTATTATATGGCGAATAATATAAGTGAAATTTTGAGTAAGAAATCAATTCTTTGAATACTTAAATTTAAATTTTTAAGTTATTTATATATAGGTTAACGAGTGTGGATTTGATACTACCCATTAAGCTCAACATTAAAAATTATGTTTAGTTGATTGCTTTCATTTTATTAAACTTTTTAATTAAGTAAAGCTTTTTTCAAATGTTGTTTTTGCAAAATATTATTTAATGGTATTGAAGAATAAAGTGATTTAATTTTTTTAATCAATTGAAATGCTCTGTCAGTAATACTGGTAATTGAAAACTAGATCTGTTATTTTTGTGAACACACCATATATTGCATAATATATATAAAAGTTATGTTACGACAAATTTTCATGCAATTCCATTCAATCAGATTAAGTTATTGCGTGTTATCATAATTTTTGAGCAAATATATAATATAACTCCTGAAATATTATAACGCCGTCCAAAACTGTACAAAAAGGTATACTTATATAATTCATACTCTGTTACAAATAGTTTTGTATCACAAAACAGAATTATTATCACGCGATTTCATAGTCATATAACTAGATTTTCCTTTTCCACTAAAATTTAATAAAGATTTACAGCATTTGATTAATCAGTTTTTCATTTTTATATAGGCTCTCATTATATGTAAATATTAGTGTTCGGTATTTTCTCAAATTCTTGCGTTGAGCTCAGCATAAATATATGACTACTTTGAAAAAGTCAAAAAATTAAATATTCTAAAGATATTTTTTCAAATATTTTTTAAGTTATTAATAGCTTATTTTGAAATTTAAATCTTTTGATTTGTGAGTCATTTTTTCATTTTTAGACTTTGTTTTGTATATATTTGTAATGTTAGTAACGTTTTAAAGCGCTATAAACTTTTGGAATTACTTCAAAAACTCTTTGGGAGTTACGCCGAAGTTTTTGGACTTTATTATAGGGCGTCATACGACTCACTTTTTTGCAAAAATTTTTATACCTCTCAAACGGTAACAGATAATGAGATGCGGTTTTTCTATGATATCCCTATCGATCTGATACACCTTTTAACGCAATAAAAACAAAGAGCAGTCTTATAAATAAAAAATTATATGGATTTTTCAAAACTATAAACTCGATGTTTGACTCCTTATGTGAATTTTTAAATAATATTTTGTTACGAAAACCCATTTGTTATAAAAAATAGTCTTAGAAAAGCGATGAGTTTTCTCGCTATCATATTCTTTTGGAAAACAATCAATAAAAAATTGGTGGCAAATTTTTTTTGAAAACATTTTTGCGGGAAAATTGATTTTCTTAAGCTATTTCTCTGAGTACATCACATGTATCTCACATTAAAAAAGTTAGATTTTAGCGATAGATTGTCAAAACGCGATAATAGTATTGATTTGAGTCTAAAAAATCGCTAAAAGTATTGATTTGATTAAAATAAGTGATAATTTTTTGCAAAATTTTTTTGTATTTTTTGGGGGTCTTAAGAAGTAAATCACGCCAACTCCGAAGTGGACGTCACTCCAGAAATTTATTTCAAAGAAGCGAGAGTTTTAAAACGCAAAATGTTAGTGATTGTAATAGAAGTAAAGAATTTCATTTGAAAGACTGTTCATCGATAAAATGTAAAAAAGTTATAACTTATAACAAATGATAGAGAACTGCTTCTTCTCAATACTCATATTTCCATTACGTCTAACTATGTTTCGGGAATTAATTACTTTTTTAAAATTATTGCAAACAGTCATACTTTGCTAATAACTTTTTTAAAATATAAGACAACTGCAACTTTTGATCAAATAATTTAATAAAATTTTGAAATTATTAAAGGTTTATATACAGTATAATTAACAAGAGATTATAAAATAGTTATATTTAATTTCAGTTATAGGTTTTATCATTTTGCTATACTTTACTTTAACTCTACTTACTATGATTTTAAAACGAAATTTAATTAAATTTTAAATATACATATATTTCCTATAATATAATATTAGCCACATATTCAATGTTTTTTAACATGAGCTCCAGTGAGATCTCCTCTCATTAGGGAGTTGGCTCATGAAATTGACAACGAAAACGTATTTCTCGTTCTATTCTTATAAAAAAAATTATATTTAAAGTTTTTTTTGTTTTAGAATATACCTTAAAATGTTTACAGAAGATGTACTGTATGGGATCAAATACATGTAGTTCATGTGCATAATAACAGAATAATAAATTTAATATTTAGTTTAAAGCTATATTGAAATGTTCACTAATAAATTTTTGAGCAATTTTCTGTAAATTTTGCGAGATATGAAATTGGGTGAAGTGGTATATAATAAAGTAGAACTCTTGTTTAGCAAAATTATATTGAAATTCCTTGAAATTCAGGTTAAACTTTATGATATAGATATTACCTGTATTAGTATTAAAAAAGGAATTCAAATGAAATCTAATGCATTCATGAATTTAGAAAAAATGCTTTTCCAAAGCCTTGGAGCATGAAATATATTACATATCCAGTGGATACGTGGGTATTATCCACATATTGAAAATATTCAAATATGCTAAATATATTACTGAAAGTTGTGATATTACTTTTTATTGAGAAAATGCAATATATTTAGTTCTCTAATTTTAAATGATATATCATTTGCTTACAAATTCTTCTCAGAAAGTTTGAGATGAACTCAATTCAAGTTCTATCCAATTGACAAAATAAATAACTCAACTTTTCTCAATAAAATTTCTCAGTATTTCTAAATTCCTTTGGCGCACAGTAAATAAATCCAATAGTATACCAATCCTAGTCTTAATAATATAAGTTAGTATACAATACTAGCTCATCAATTTGTAGTATTATACTTGTACTGTACCTGCTCTAAAACGCATTATATATTAGGCTTAAATTTAAATTTAAATTAAATTCCCGGATTTCGGTTAAAATGGGGAAATAATTTCAACCGCAATTCGGTTTTTAAATTTGGAAAATTTGAAGGTACTTCTAATTTCGGTTAAAATCGGGTTAAAAATATAAAAATATGTGAAATCGGTTAAAATCGGATAAAAATTTTATTAGATATATAATTGAATATAAATTTTACATTTCATGGGATAAATAGAAAACTAAGAACTATTATGAAATTACAAATGAAATAATTTAACGATTAAAAGATGAATTAATTATTGTATTGCTTTCTAATTCTTTAATTTTTGAAGATTCATAATTATCGAAAAATTCTTGAATATTACCGTTAAATTTCATAATTTTATCATCAGTTTTACTCTTTTTTTGTTCAATAACTAAATTTTCGTATTTTTCTAACCCATTCCTGCAATGTTTTCCTTTTTCTCCCATTATTAGTGGCTTTTGTTATAACTTAAAATTTATAAAATTATTAATTCATTAAATGATTCGATTTTACATTAATTTATAAAAAAATTTCTTTAAAATGAAATTATTTATGAAAACCAAAACACATATTTTCAAGACATTGTTTTAATATAAAAGCAAATTAAAGATAATAGAAAGGCTTAAAATACTTTAAAAATAATTTATCAAATATTTATGATATTATAGTTTGATGTAATAACTTATTTAATACTTTGAATTTAAAAAATTTTAATTTAATTCAATATTTATTGAACCATTAAAATTAGATTTTAACCGATTTAACCGAATCGGTCATCAATCGATTCGGCGCTTTTTATGGGTTAAAACCGATAACAGGGAACCCGAATAATGATCTTCAGTAAATATGAGCATCAAATGATTCATTTGATACCGTATACGAATACTAGTATTTACGAGTCGTTGTGATTTAAAATAATTCGTGAAATTTTAGTTTCGACGGTTTTTATTACTAGCGATGAAAATTTAATTTCAAAATCCAGAATAAAATTAGTGCAATAACTGTCAAAATAATTTTTAAATAATTCATTATCAAGTAATCCTCTGTAATAGTATTTTATATTCCATCCGAAAGCAGTAATAACAGAGATTGAAAAAAATGTTTAGGTATTGCCTTTGATGATAACATGTTTATCTCCACACAACTTAAATGTTAGTACAGTGTAAGAGAATTTAAGTGAGTTTGACTAAAGGTTAAGGTTAGGCGAGCAGAATATCAGACTGGGCTCAGTTTCAATTTTATACAACCATATCCTGAAGTAGCCATTAAAAAGTTAAAATTTTTAATCCCATTCCGTAAAAATTTTTAGAATCTCACTCAATGCAATCCAATACTATTCATAAATTTTCATTCACTTGCATATGTGATTTATTATAAATTTAAAAGTATTTAATTATAGCATTGCATTACTTTAGTATTGATTTTATTACATTAAGTGTAACTTTATTTGTTTTCATAGAGTCGTATTCACTCACTCAACATAAATCCCATCCCATAAGTAGAAATTAATTCCTGTCCCACACTCATTTTTGTAATCCCAATCCCAATCCCATTCCATGAGATCGGGATTAATATTTTGATCACTACTCTGAGGCATCATCTAAAACACTATTAACGTAATCCTCTCCAGAATTGTTTAAATTAAAGGTTTAGCTTCCAGTTTATCACTTATGCAAACAGTTATTTATAAAGTTTATTTAATATGCAAATGAAAAATTTAATTATTAATCTAGTATTTTGTGATGTGTAATAATAAAGAAGAAGAAGCCAATAGCGAATGGCCAGTAAAAAACATTCAAATAAATTGTTGACATTACGCGTGAGAAGCAATTTCGCGTTAAATAAAGTATAATATTCACTACTATTATAGCGGAGTATTTTCTTTGGGAGCCTTATTATCGATCCATTTTTGGCCACTAAAGTTAGTTCTTATGTATGTTGTACCGCATGATCACTATTTACGACATACATGTCTACAATACTTGTATATTATATGAGAAACAGTTTTTTTCATGTCAAAAAAGCTTCTCTTAACTGATCAAATAAATTCATCAGAGTATAAATTTGAGGAAATTCTTTTCGATCATTGGTTGTGATAAAAAAAACTTTTAATGGATTAGTTTTAGTAACAAAGGAATTGATAAGAATCATAATTATTTACTCAAATTTATAAATAATAACTCATCCCATCAGAAAATAGATTAATAAACTTTAGAAATATAATTAAATATAAGGCTTAATCAACTTTGGAAATTAGCAAAAATGATACATTTTTTATAAACATGAATAGGTTTAAACAGAAAAATATATAATCATATTCTTAAAGACTATCTGTACTAAAGCTATGGCTGATTAAAATGTCAAAACAAAGTTTTTCACATAAATCAAATGAATATATAAGATGTTTGTTTTTTTGTGAGTACTAACTCTTACATTAACTAATGTAGGATAAGCTTATGGTTAAAGGATCTGATACTAACAATATATCTCAAGAGTAAATTTTTTTCAAATCTTTGATGAAAAATCCAATTATTACAGAATGTTTAAGGCTTTAAAAAGCCTCAAAATTGAGTTATAAGTCGAAGAACTATATTTTGGTGTATAGAAGAGTGTAAAAGTTGACACAAAAGCCAAAAATTTACATTCTTTTAATATTGAATATAATAAAATTGAATTTGGATTTTTTGGAGCAGAAATTCTATTGTATTATTATCAGTACTACAATATATTACTTGTAACTGATGTTGTATATGGTATAATAAATGGAGAATTGTTTTTTATATTGATTTATTACACGTCTTATATCCTATATAATACAGTATTGACTTAAAATAAGTCAAATATTTAATTACTACAATAGGTGTATTTACTTCCAGTGTAGTACTTCCAGTATATTTTTAATTTAAATCTTGTAATCTCATTATCAAATATAATCTCATAAGCAAACGAGTTCACAATTGAATATAAAATAATATAGTATTAAAATATAAAGATTATAATATTTTAACTGAATTATATTATTGAAAACCCCATTCACGTATAGTTTTGGTTCATCACCTATTCTATGATTGATGGGAAAAAATATTTATTTGTGAGAACGTGTTTAACTGTAAAATTTGTTCTTTTTCCGTCAAAAATAATCTAATTTGTCAAAAAAGTTTTAATTTATTAGTTTAATGAATTTATGGTATAAATGACTTCAATATATCATAACAATATTTTTAAGCACTTTAAAAAGTTTACTTTAACCCTATTTTTAACACATCTCTCTAAAGCACTTAAATTTTTAAAAGACTGTTTTGAAATTCTTTCAATGAATTATTCTTCAAGTTTAAGCTTAAATTTTGTTAAAGCCTGTCATATACTGTCGCTTCTCCTAAAAAATGGATTTTTAATATAGATATATGTAACATTACAATTTAACATCAATCACATATTTTTATTGATAAACACAAAATGAAAAAGTGTCCTTTTGAACAAATTGAAGGTATGCTCAATAATTATTGTGCACCCGTTACTAACATATTGTATTTGATTAAACTAATGAAGTTATAGAATTATTTGAATAATCAATTTTTATAGAGAAACCACAGTATTTAATGCAAAGAAATATTGACATACAGTATTTGTTTTATTAATTTTATTGTTTCATTAAAAAAAATTACCAAAAAAAATTTGTATAAAAATTGACAAAATATTTATTTATTCATTGCGAGGAAAACTGCTATAATTGGTTTCAATGCAATTGAAAAATGTTATAACAGAGCCAACTGTAACGGCTATAACAATGGTTTTAATGCTGTTTTTTCTAAAATTGAATAATTTTCTTATACGGGTCTCACGGGTTAATTTCAGAAAGTTATAAAATTACTAAAATACTAATATATAGAATTTTGATGCTCTTGTTTTGAAACAATGATTAAATATTTTGTTTCAACTGTATTTTTATATTTTGCTCACAATTTAATTGAAATATATTTAATACAAGCAATTGTTTGTTATACCGAACAAATACCAAAATTAATTAGTTATTATACAGTATATGTTATGATTTATATCAAATATTTGCAATAATCCTCTCATTTCACGTGAACGTCTTGTGGGTCACATAATAGAAATCGATTTCTAGTATATATAATGTACAGTCACTTAAACAAAGTTATATCTTCATCATTCAGGAAAAGATGTGGAAAAATAGTTTGCGATATAATTGAGTTTTGCATTGAATAGGTGTAAGAGTTTTGTCAATTCAAACAATTAGTGGTATAATTAATTTTTTTATTCATAGCCTTCTAGTAATTGTTATCCAAAGAAACCTCGTAAAACATGTCAACTCATTCATTATGTGCTTTTATGACCATTAAGTTATATTATGATTAATAAATGACTGAATGTTAGTTATCTTTCCAGCTCTTTTCAATTTGAATAAAATAAAAATGATTTTTACCTCATTTTGTTTGAGTGATTATACAGACCGATACAGACCACTCAATATAATTCAATTCAGGTCTTAATCATTTGTCATTAAGCAGTCGTAGACTTCAATAAACAATCATTTTATTATTCATTTGAATTACAATCAGAGCTTACAGAAAGCTTTGCTTTGCTTGCGTTGAATATATTTTTAAAATAAACTAAAAATAATTTAAAATATTGAAAAATCTATTTATCCTCTCCTGAAATATCAATTTCATGCATTGATAACTCGTTCGTTTCTATCAACCTTTTGCTCTTTAACAATATGAATAAAGAGCTAAAAATTTGAAAACTTATTTATAAAAGACGCCAACTTTTTATTATTGAATTTATTTTAACAATGAATATAAGTTTCCGAAAATCCGAGAAAATCATTTCTTATAAGTTATAAACGCATATAATATATTCGTAGAATAAATCTTTGGTCAAATCAATCGAAATGAATAGTTTGAAAAGAGCTTAAATTTTAGTGATTGATATCATTTATTTTTCCAAATTGATCGATCACTTTCTAAAACCTACGATCACAACCCTAGTGCTCATTAACATATTAATTGAAAGATGAGAACTCACTAAAAACTATCAAAAGCAGAGCTTTCCAATACGGTAGACCTTAAAAGATCTCTACATTGAGGTACACATTAACTCCCGTTATAATGACATATTAATAAAAAATTGTAACTAATAAATTTATTTATTTTTGATGATTTTTAAACCTAAAAAAATTATTTTTAACATAAATAAAATGTAATTTAAAATAAATTGAAGGAAAGATAGAAAAATTATCAAAATTTTACAAGCAATAAAAAACTAATTTGTAATTATTAAATTATAAGATTATGTTGGAATATCCGTAAAAATTGACCTAAAAATGAATGCAATATTCAATATATTTAAAAATCACAAGGATATTCATCAAAAACGGAAAATTTCAGGATTTTGAGAAACTTTTATTCCTGTTGCTAAAGATTAAAGAAAAATTGAGATTACACTGTGTTGTCGATCCTTTAAAAATTCTTTCCAAAATTGACCGGAAAACATAAATGTTTCATTAAAAAGTTTTTTATAATTGGCCCTATGAGAGAAAATATCATTTTCAAAATTTAATTTGAATACCTTCCCTGTTGAATAATGTAATGTATATCGGCTTATTTTAAAGCTCATAACTTGTAGATTATTTTAAATACTTAATATTTTTGGATACATTATAGCAATACACGATATTTATTGTGACACGCCCACCTATAAAAATTTGACCCTCGTCCATTAAATTTTATTCTATCTTGTAGAGAATTTGATACTGAATAAGAATATGAAAGTACAATCTCAATATCCATAATAGGGGCTGATTTACACCTATTCATATTTCTAAATATGTTAACATTTAAAAGCTATAGCTCTGCCCCTATTAATGATCTTGAAATAAAATTTTCGTATTCATATTCAGCATTAAATATTCTACAGTTTGAAAAGTTCTAATGGAAATGAGTTCAAATTTTAATTGGTGGGCGGGTCACAGTAAATATCACGTGTTGCTATATGTCATCTAAAAATGTTAAGTATTTAAAATAAACTAGAAGTTATGACGTTCAAAATGAGCCAGATTCGTTTAATTATTTAACAGTGAATTTATTAGAATTAATTTTTGAAAATGACATTTTCTTCTATAAGCCATAAAAAATTCAGAGTAAAAAATTTTTGTTTTCCCGATCAAAAGAGGACATACAGGGTGGCAATTAAAAGAGAGTCACATAAGGATTATCTATAACTTTGTAACCAATAAATTTAGAGTGATGAAACTTAGGCACATCTAACTACTATAATGGCAGTTTTTTGAAAAGACATTGGCAGTGCTGCATACAATTTTATATGAGTGTTGATAATTTAACGTCTAAAAGACATCAACCTTTAATGTTAGCTTTAGCACAAAGGCGACTGCACTAAAATCTGAGGTAAACTCAACTTTGCTCACATGTGTAAGCATTAGATTTTAGTGGGACACAGCTTCGCACTAAATCCAAAACAAAATTGTCACTTATTTTCTTAATTTTAACACAAATTTAACAAAATTCATCAGCAGCACCGACAATATTTATTTAAACAAAAATTGAACGATATGAAAAAAACTGCCATTAATAGTAGTTAGCTATGCCTGAGTCTCATCACTCAAAATTTATTAGTTAAAAAGTTATACATAATTCTTATGTGGTTGTTATTTAATTGTCACCCGTAGTTTTCAGCAACAACTTTCCGACTGAAAACTGAATCGAAGACACACTGGCAAAAAATTGATGTTGCTGAATTTGTTACATTTTGCCTCATTTCATTTGCGTGTTTCTCGGTCTTAATTTTATCCCAAACCTGATCAGTTTCTATAAATAATGTTTTAATCTAATAATTTTGATCTCTTATTTAATTTATTTGATAAAATTGATTTAAAATATACATTTGCTTTAATTTTTTGTTTTGTTATATTTAGCTATGTTGTAGTGTATGTAATTACAGGTGTGCTTTTTTACTATAGCGAGGACTACCATAAGCTCTGATCAAAAGTTCATTCAATTAACCGTATTTGAGTTGTAGCGAATATTTTCACTGACTTTTATAAATTCAAAATAATATCTTTTTATTCTTTTATATACTTTGGGATTACTTTCAATTTAAGACATCAGTACATGAATAAAGTGAAGATATCTTATAAAAGGAATTATTGGATCACCGTCATCCACGGAAGCATGAAAGAAGTCCTAATACAGACAAAGCTCTCTCATCATAATAACAGCCCACACATAACTCAATATCAGTATAAATGTTGTATCTCTGGTGGCAATAAAAGTGTAAGGAAAACATAATTGTAAAGGACATCAAGTGATAGATCAGTATTGCGATAGAGTTCAGAAAAATGAGTTAAAAAGTGAAATACTTTAAAAATTCGTAAATAAATAGTTGTTTAAAAAAAGAGTTGTGTATATTTCCTTCTGTGCATAATTTCGGAATGATTTTTGCAATAATGTAAATCATTATGTGATATATTTTTGTTTATAAAATTTTCAAAAAACATTCCAAATACACTGTATTTATTACCAGAGAAGGCAAAATAAGTTAAAAATAGGTTAAATTAAGAAATAGGGAAACAAACTCTTAAAGTAATTATTGAAGTTTCATCAAATAAAAATTTAATGAATTCATGATTCATTGCTTTTAATTCATAAATATTGAGGTTTCAATAAATTACTCATACATTGTATCGATTTTTGGGATTTTTATACTGAAAATTCATAATATCAAAGTTGGGAAAAAGTTGTATATCATTAAAAATTACTCATTTGACTATTTTATGATAAAACTTCAAGAACTACTATAAGGGTTTGTTTTCCTATTTCTTAATTTAACCTATTTTTAGCCTATTTTGAACCTATTTTTAATCTATTTCGCCTCTCTGTTTATTACACGGGTTTAAAAACTAAAATTTTAAAACTCATTATCTAACGCATAAAATATATTGTGAAATAACACGGTTTAAAATAAAAAAGTCACGAAGCAATGGGAACTGTTCTCTAAAAATACTATTCATGTGTTAAACATTTGAATTTATTCTACAAACGATCCCTCACTTGTATCTCAATTCAATCCAATGTTTATTACATTTGTTTTGGTTTTTTATTCTGTGATTCTATAATCAAATGCTTGTTTTGTTTTTTAATAATTAATTTGTTTTTATTAATAAAAATGGGAAACAGTTTATCAAAAATAAAAAATAAATTGTTTATTAATAAAAGTATTAATAATAATAATAATAATAATAATAATAATAATAATAACACTGATTATGAGTACAGAAGAGATTCATTTAGTGATAGAGTTTGTGATCATTTGTGCGAACACTTATTCAGTTTTCTAACGAAATAATTTCTTTTGAGTTCAAAGCATTTGAATGTGTGTTAAAAAAGTGTAAGTTTATTAATAAATAAATTATTAATAACTATTATATGAATGAGTCTAACAGTGAATCTCTTTTACAATTGATTACTAAATATTGTAATGATTTCACACGAATTGAGTTCAATTTCAAGACTTAAGTGAAAAAAGTTTGAGACAATTCGGGCAAAAATGTGGACAAAAATTACGAATAATAGACAGTAATTATAGTGAAAAATATATTTGTGAACAACAATCAGTTATTTGTACCCAAACTCAGAAGTGTTTTTCTTAATGTAAGACTCAATTCACGAAACTTTCAATTATTTGAAACATTTATTAATAGATATAAAAGTAATTTAAAAAGTTTTACTTTTGGTTATTGTGAAGAACTAAACGACAAATCAGTCAATGTTTTAATCAAACAAATTCTCGATTTAAAAAGTTTAGAGTATTTGGGACTAAAATTGAATTTGAATTTAAAAAATAATAATTTAAAAACAAACTTAAGAACAAAAATTATGGGAAAATAAATCAATATTTAAAAAAATTCACCTAAATTTTTAATATTCTTAGGCTTAATATTAGATTCGCAACAATATAAATATAAGTTTGATTCTAACCCATGATATATACAAAATTGTTTAAAATTTGAAAATGCATTTATCTAGGTCTTTATATAATGTGTTTAAATTTTAATGTTTAATCCGGTAAAATAAATGCCTTTTGAGGACAATATTTGTTAATATTAATAAATATTGCTTTTAAAAAATGTAAAATTACAAATTTAATAATTTAGTACTATAATTAGCTATATAGTATAATTCGCTATATAGTATAATCAGCATAAGAATTTAATTTACTTTTAGTAATATTTTATAAATATTTATGTAAAAATTTATATTTATTGTTAAGAATATTTTATATTTTGTCCCCTAAATAGGCCGGTTAACAAAAATCGCAACAATATGCAGAATTAGGTGAAGTCCAGCTCATTCGTGCCCCCGAGTATCTGACATTAGAATATTCGGATTTTAGCGAAAGATAGTATTGATTTGAGTAAAAAAATCGCTAAAAGTATTGATTTGATTAAAATAAGTGATAATTTTTGGGAGTCTTAAGGAGTAAATGACGCCAACTCCGGAGTGGACGTCACTCGAGAAGTTTATTTCAAAGAAGCGGAAGTTTTAAAACGCTAAATACAATTAATCCTCCAAAAATTGCATACACTCTATTCCGGGACCTTTGTATGATTCCTTAGGCCGGACACATCGGTTAATTCCGGTACTCTCCCAGCCATTCCAGTACTGTTACAAACGCCTGTAGAAGCTCAATATAATTATTAAGAACTAAATTATGTTTCGCTTAATATAATGAACGGATTTCTCTTATTTGGCTCACTATAACTGGATGTGACTGTAATGCAATCAAATCAGCAAAAAAGGAGAAAATTTTAGCCAATTGAAGCACTTGAACTATTTCTTATTGTATATCTGGTTTCTATACGTATTAATAAATTTGTATTTAAGTCATGTCAGGTTCTGAGAGTCATTATTTGCTTTCGTGTATAAGTCCGTAAACATCTTCAGAATGAGTTATCATAAAACTTAATATCAGTGCGATTTCATTCATTCACAGATCACAAGTATCTTAATTCTTAAGAGTTGATGGTTTGAACGCATCGATAGTAATAAGGAATTATTTCTTTTGAGTTGAGTCAAGAATTTAAGTTAATTTTGGGCATAAAATACTTTTTGTTGTTATTCTCCTCCAGTTTCTATCCAATGAACATTACATGAATTGAAACAAAAGTTTACTAC